>JBAMCJ010001116.1:0-19847 GCA_037075205.1 Drosophila prostipennis | reverse complement strand
TACATACACACAATGGGTGTGTATGTTTCTACTTGAAAGTAGATAAGGTGTTTAAATACAACAACAATTAATAATTTCCTTTCAGGCAATGCAAAATTTGTCGAGTTTAAAATTAATAATTATCGATCAAATGTGGAATCGGAAAATAATAAGTTACTTCGCTACTTTTGTATTGGTGGCCAATCTTTTCGTGTGTGTACAAATGTTTTCGTTTCATTAAAAACAAAAAATTTGAAAACAACAAATTCCAATTTACAAACACGAATACAAATTTGAGCGCAAATTAAAATTGCATTGATAACATTGTAACTGATAGAAAGTATAAAAATGCACTACTTTTACTTAGATCACATTCATAAGAAAGTCCTGACAACCGTACTCCAAACTAATTTTAAGCGAACGAAGTCGCTCCGGGTACAGCTAGTAAAGTATATATATTCATGGTCAGGGTCACTAGCCGAGTCGATATAGCCATGTCCGTCTGTCCGTCTGTCTGTCCGTCCGTATGAACGCTGAGATCTCGGAAACTATAAAAGCTAGAGGATTGGCATTTGGCATGAAGATTCCTGGAGTTCCTACGCAGCGCAAGTTTATTTCAAGAAGGTGCCACGCCCCCTCTAACGCCCACAATACTTAATACTGTTATACGTTAGCTCACCCAAATACCCAGTGCCGTACCCACCCGTAGTTCGCAGGTGTCTTACAGCTGCCGAGACGCATTTATAGACCTGCCACCAACAAACGTCCTCACAAACACTCACAAAAGACGTCTCACGGTGTGACTAGACTTGCTCAACCCTTTCGGTTAGCAATGGACAAATATTGAATTTGGAAAACACGTCGCAGCAAGTTGTGCTACTCGCTCACTCTTTCCTGGAGTTCATGTTCTCCCATCGTTTAACAGTATTTTAAGAATTTTTAATGACAAAAAATTGAATTTTAAGTCTTTTGACAATTTTTAAATGACAAAAAGTAAAATATTGATTGACTTACTGATAGACGTATCTGTCGAGCACGCAAATCTTCTTTCTCCAAGAAATCATGTTCCTCATATACATCCATATCATTATCATCGTCAAATTCATCGAACATATAATAATCCCCAGTGCGGACTGCATGGGGATGAAGGCGTAGATCCCGGCGTCTTGGTTGAGGCGAACGTGTAAAATATGCGTTTTTAAATTGTAATACTTTAGCTTGATTGATAGATGGTGAGCTAAAATCTTTCGACATCTGGGTTTCTTCTGCATTATAGTGAACATGAATAGAGCTGGTGGGGGATTCTTGATGGGAGGAGTTTAATGCAATGATTTCTGCAATATATAAATATAATATACAATATAAATATAAACATTTAAGTTAATCATTCAAAAAAAACAAACGAAAAAAAAAAAACAAGAGAGAACGCTATAGTCGGTTTGGTGTCCCGACTATCTAATACCCGTCACTCGGCTAAAGAAGTGCGAGGGAGATGGATATATAAACTTTGACCCTCTATAACTTTTTAACAAATGGTCCGATTTAAATTTTCTTCTACATTTCGATAGGTATTGATAAGCACAACAAAACTGCATTTTTACTTTTCCGAAATATTTAAATTTTTAAAATCGTTTATAACTATTGTGGGCGTTAGAGGGGGCGTGGCACCTTCTGGAAATAAACTTGCGCTGCGTAGGAACTCCAAGAATCTTCATGCCAAATACCAATCCTCTAGCTTTTATAGTTTCCGAGATCTCAGCGTTCATACAGACAGACAGACAGACGGACAGACGGACAGACGGACATGGCTATAGCAACTCGGCTAGTGACCCTGATCAAGAATATATATACTTTATAGGGTCGGAAATGCTTCCTTCTAGCTGTTACATACTTTTGCACGAATACAATATACCCTTTTACTCTACGAGTAACGGGTATAATAAATATATTTCCCGTAGTAATCACGAAACCCTCTTTCCTTTCCAATTTGTTGTATTTTTATTTTTAATATACCCGATACTCGTAATTATCAATATGTTTATTCAAAATCTAAATTATTGGGTAGGCAAGAAAGTCATGTCGTTTTTTTTAGTAATCGTTTTTAATCTAATTTATTTACAACTAATCGAGCACCAGGGTCATACTTTTTAGTAACGTTTTAAAGCTTATTGTCTCAGGTACTATCGATGAAAATTTGGTAATTATTTGATAACATTTGTGGAAGCTATAGCAAATTAAACATGGAGGATCAAAGTGAGCATTTTCGGCATATTTTGCTTTTTTACTTCCGAAAAGGAAAAAAAGCGGTCGAAGCTCGCAAAAAATTGTGCGAAGTGTATGGTAAAGATGTCATGAGTGATCGCCAATGTCAGCGCTGGTTTGCCAAATTCAGGCTTAGAGATTTTGGAGTTAAAGACGCCCCACGTTCTGGTCGACCATCGGCCGTTTTTGACGAACAAATTCAGGCTTTGCTGAATGAAAACCGGCGTTATTCAACGCGGGAGATGTCAGAGAAGCTCAGTGTGTCACATACAACGGTTGAAAACCATTTGAAGAAACTTGGCTACGTAAGCAAGCTCGATGTTTGGGTTTCGCATAACTTAAAGGAATTTCACCTAACTAAGCGTATCAATATCTGCTATTCTCTGCTGAAACGGATTAAAAACGAACCTTTTTTGAAGCGGATCATTACTGGCGACGAAAAGTGGGTTGTTTACAATAATGTCCAACGAAAAAGATCATGGAGCAAGAAACATGAGCCAGCCCAAGCCACATCAAAGGCCGATATCCATCAGAGGAAAGTAATGCTGTCTGTTTGGTGGAATTGGAAGGGTGTAGTGCACTTTGAGCTGCTGGGACGGAATGAAACCATCAATTCAGATGTGTACTGTCGCCAGCTATCCAATTTGGCGGAAAAAATTAAAGAAAAGGAGCCGACACTAGCTAATCGCAAGGATATAGTCTTTCACCATGACAACGCTAGGCCCCACACATCTTTGGTCACTCGGCAAAAATTAACGGAACTGAATTATAGTCCGGACTTAGCGCCTTCAGATTACCATTTGTTTCACTCTCTTCAAAACTCTTTGAATGGTAAAAACTTTGATTCAGATGAGGCTGTCGAAAACCACTTGTCTCGATTCTTTGAAGGAAAAGACCAAAATTTCTTCGAGCGCGGAATTATGCAGCTGCCCGAGAGATGGTCATTAGTGGTCGAACAAAACGGCCAATACATAATTGATTAATTATAAGTCCTGATATAAATAAATCATTTTTGAAAACATAGAAAAAAACGACATGCCAACCCAATATTTGAACTGGGGCGTGCGAAAAACATACAAGAAGGCATATTTATATTAAAGTTTTTAAGCTGAGTAACGGGTATTTAATAGTCGAGGCACTCGACAATAGCGTTACCTATAATAATTTTAAAACACGACACGAACACGCACAAAATAAATATATATATTTTATTAAACATTTTTATTTTAATATAGATTTTATTTTCGATTTTTAACCAAAAAAAAATAAAAGTTTTTCCAAGTTAGAGTCTAACAGTCTACTCTGAGAAAACTTGAGAACGTAAAATTCAAGAGCGAATCTTCTTGATTTCAGTTTTTTTTTTTACTTTTTTGAGATTAAGTGTTCATGAAATCAAGCGTAAAGTGCTCTTGATTTGGTTTTTTGGAACAACATCATTCTCGATTTCGTTTATTGAGCATGAACATTCTTAAAATCGTCCCCAACTTCGCCTCAGAGATGAAAAAAATTAATGAGGTTAAAAATAAGAGACACATTCTCTCTAGAATTCTCCACTAACTTAAGGGGGGACATCTAGGTAGAATTTTTAAAAAATCGGAAATTTTTTTTTTCGCTTAAAAAATGCTTTAGGGTCTTAAAAATAACATACCAAAAGATAGAGTCCGGCAAAAGTGTCTAAGTGTCGAAATTTTCCATTCTGCGGCGATGCCTCACATGTATATCCCGGGCACCTTAAAACTTTAAACGCGTTTTTCTCGAAACCACTTTTTTTGAGGCGGCCGGACACATAACTCGAACAAATCTTAACCGATCGATCTCAATTTTTGACAGTATATTCAAAATACCTATGTCTATCGACGGACGTAGGATTTTTTTTTTATTTTGCTTACTTTTTTTTTTATTAATAATTTTGTGACGTTTTTTATTCGAAAAAATGCTACTTTTTTTTCAATCACTCAACATTTTTTAAAAAATCAAAATATCGAAAAAATCCTACGTCCGTCGATAGCTGTTGAGGTATAGAAACTAACCAAATTTTTTTTTTTTTTTAGATCAAAAATTAAGGACGTTAGGTGTCCGGCCATGGACCCCCTTTAACAAAAAAGGGCATACGAAGAAATGCTGCACAGCCGCCATTTTGTTTTCGATTTATTCGACTTTTACTTTGGACCTAATATAATAAAACGTAGTTTACAAATTTTCGATTGGCTTCTTCATATGGCCAAAAAAAAAATCCAGAAAATCCGCTTTTTTTTCACCAGTTACCTAGATGTCCCCCCTTAAATGTTTCCCAAATGTATTATGGGTCTCCACGGCGAATGGCACTTTGATTAGAATATTATCATATTTGAAGAATTGGATTAAGGGAAGTTCCCGAACTTCGAATGAATAACAAAATGGTAAGAAATCAAAAAAGTTCCCTAAGGTACATATTTCTATTTATAATTATCGGAATTGATGTGCATAAAGTTAGCAGTGCAACTTTTGATTTTCAAAAAAATTTTTTCCTATAATTTGCCGTTAATTACACTGTGCAGCATCAAAAATTTTTCTCGATGGATTCTATATTTTTGGATTTGTTACGAGTTCCCAAGTTAAACTGCGTTTTCCAAAAAGTTCTCCGACGCAAGGATTCTTAGCAAAAGGACCTCAAAGTTCGAAAAATTGGCCAACCTTCCGGAGCTCTCAGCGGCAAACGGATTCATGGTTTGATTCGATGTCAAAGTGTTTAAAAAGATACACTCTTTATCTTTCAAACCCTATACTTAGAATAATTTTGGGATTTTTTTAAAGGGAGAAACAAATTCTAGAAAACATAGTCAAAAAACATAGAAGTATACAGCTGCGGACAAAATAGTTGTAGTGTTGCCGCCCTGTGTTTCAAAAGCTTGTAGTTGTAATTTATCTTCTTCTGGTAATATTGTATTGATTATAAATGTACTATTAGACTAATTGGATAAGAAAAGTTACAACAACAAAATTTTGAAAACACAGGGCGGCAACACCACTACTATTTTGTCCGCAGCTGTATACTTTTATGTTTTTTGACTATGTTTTCTAGAATTTGTAACGAGTAACGGGTATAGCGAATAGCTTTGTTTGAAAGGAGAGATATTTGCCGGGCAATTGCAACTGTATATATATGTACATATGTACAGTGGTGGCCACAAGCTTAGCACACCATGCTCCCACCATTTTATTTCCTCTCTATCTTCCTTCCCGTTAGAGTTTTCGACTTCCTGTTTTCACCCACCTTCGTGCTATAAATAGAACAACTTCCACTGCAAATATTGTCGCATTCGCATTTACCATTGATCTTTGGAAATCATTTAAGTGGATCAACCTGTAAAATGAGCTGAACACGAGTTTAGCACACTTTAGGAAATGCATATCCTTTTCACACTTCTGATTATTTTCCTTGACTTTTTACTTCGTATTCTGGTTAGTGAACCTAAATAAGGTAAGAAATTGAAGAAACGATGTTTATAGATACATCACAAGGACCCTGGAACATAAAAAACCAAAGGTGTCAAAATATCCTGTTTTTAGACAGGATAAGTGTCCAAATGGATCCCCATCAATTTTATTTACTTGTTATTCTTAAAATTAAATAATTAAAAGATAATGGTGATAAATAGACTCCCCCTTTCATGGCATTTCAGCAGATCCTGATTTTCAAGTCCTTTTAAAAGGTCCTGGACTCTCTCAACCAACTTTTTTTGTAGCTCATAAACGGCCAAAAAAATGAGGTATATATCATCAAGATCGGTCAACTACTTCCCGAGCAATTCACTACAACACTTTCATATTTAAAACAAGAGAGAACGCTATAGTCGGGTTGGTGTCCCGACTATCTATACCCGTCACTCAGCTAAAGGGAGTGCGAACGCGTTTTTGATTATATCTCGATAACATATTCCGACTATATTTATATTTTCAACAAAATAAAACAAATTTAAATTATAATTTCAATTTTTTATTCATTTTCATCTTCATCGCTACTGTCAGAACAGTCAAAGATAGTCGAATATTCATGCTGTAAGTGCGCGCGGAGAAACCAGGGCTGGCGACAATTCAAATTACGAACATTTCTTGCTAACTTTAACCGCGGTTTTCTCAGAAGAGGCACAAAGGGGCAGGCTAATTTTTTCAGAATTTGTAGTTAAATATCTAAACTTTTTTTTAAAAAAAGAATTAAACGAGGATCTAGGGTGTAACACTACTTTACGTCCAAGAATATCCAAAAAACCCAATTTTTTTGGACCACTTTTAAAAAATTAAAAAAAAATAGTTATTATGTATTTAAAATTTTTATTTTTTTTTAATATTTTAAGAATTGGTTGCTCTTAAAATTTCCCTCGTTACATATACAACTTAGGCCCTGGGGCGCTTTCAGAAAAATTTCAAAGATGTGTAAAAATACTTTATTTTCTTATTGGCTAAAATTATATTTCAATACATCAACTTTAAAAATCTGTAGTGGGAGAACCATTAATCACAGATCACTCATTCTTTTTGATTTGTATAGAGAATTTAATTGTTTTTAAAGTTGCATTGCAAAATTTTGGAAAATCTTAAAAAAAACCATTTTGGCAGGCTTTTTGTTCTAGGCGCCCCAGTGTGCGCAGTCCTCCAAACTTTTAACCAAATAGTTTGATTTGCATAGTTTTTGGCATATAATTCGGTATTGACAAGTGAAAACCAATTTCCTCTAATATATGTAAATTTATCGAGAATTAACTTTTACTCTGTTAAGCGCCTTGGCCAGCAGTTCCAGTGCCATTTTCTAGATGGCGCTATTGTAAATCGTATTGCGCCATCTACCGCCAGTTATTAGTATTACTGGCCATGAAAGACGGAAATGGAGGCGCTAGACAGGTTTTAACGTTTAATGGATTTGTGGGCGTTAGAGTAGGCGTGGCAAACTTTTATTAGGCCAATCGATAGGTATTGACGAAACAAATACATATCAATTACAATTTTCATACAAGAGAGAACGCTATAGTCGGGTGCCCCGACTATCAGATACACGGTACTCAGCTAAAGGGAGCGCGAGGGAGATGGAGATATACAACTTTGAACAGGCATAACTTTTTAACGAATGGTCCAATTTAAACATTTCGATAGGTATAACTAAACACAACAAAATTGCATTTATACTTCTCCAAAATCTTTAAAAATGTGGGCGCCAGACACATTTTAGTATCGTCAGTGGGCGATTATGGGTGATTGTGGGTGTTAAAGGGGGCGTGGCGCTCGGCTGAAATAAACTTGCGCTGCGTAGGAAGCCCAAGAATATGTGTTGGTAATCCCAACTTTCTAGCTTTTGTAGTTTCCGAGATCACAGCGTTCATACAGACAGACAGACGGACATGGCTAGATCGACTCGGCTAGTGATCCTGATCAAGAATATATATACTTTATAAGGTCGGAAAAGCTTCCTTCTACCTGTTACATACTTTTGCACGAATACAATATACCCTTTTACTCTACGAGTAACTGGTATCACTATGGACGGCAGTCCATGTAGTGACGAAGCGCACCAGGAGAGTGTGCGAAGGCGACTACTATATATACACGAAGAAATGAAAATCTGCTGTGATAGTCCGATCGTAATGAGTAATACACCAAATTAAAGGTATTGCTAAAACTTAAAGGATTGCTTACCAAGACCTCAAGAAAATCAATTGGTTTGGGAGGGAGAGCGGTGAAAGTGTAAAAGTGAAAATTTAGAAATTTGGATCTGTTGGGGCCGGTGGGGATAATTGGCCCCCGGACTACGTTAGTTGTATTGCTACTGAAAATGCGCTTAATATGAGGGGTCATATCAGAAAATCGGACGCTCCGTTCAAAAGTTATAGCCAAAATAAGATTTACTTCTTCTTCCCAAAATGAAAATTTAATTCTGTTTGTCAGTTTGTCCAAAATATGTTTTTTAAGTTCTGAAAATTTGATATGACGTTCATCACATCGATATAAAAAAGTTTTGTTCTACCACTTTTGGAAAAACCCGCTAGTTTAGCGGGAAAACAGCTATAAATAGCTAAAATTCGGAAAGCCGTAACTTCTATACTATAGTATTTTAGAAAGTGTTTTTATATTTTCGAATGTAAAATTATTTTTCGTCACAAAATATGATATCAGATCTTTTGTATGTTGAAGGTGCGGTCGTCACTATTTTTTTACCTCGTTAAGAGGTGTTTTTGTTTGATAATAGCATGTGCGTTCTTCTTCGTTTTTTAGCCTTCTTCCTGGAATTTTGCGGTGGAAGTGAAGAGAAGAATAGTGTCCGACGACCTCGTTCGGCTGTACTCTTGGCGTGGAACAGAGGCCAAGAAATGTATTATATAAAAAAGTAAAAGTTTAAGTACTCCAAATTACCCCTTTTAATTTCATTAATTTTTATGATTTATTTGATACCATATTTAAAAAGATATTAAAATTAAAAAGAAAAACCAAAAATGTAGTACTGCTTTCACTGTAGGAATGAAATGGAATGAAACACCTTTTATAATATCTTTTTCGATCCGTTATTAATATTGAGGGGATTCCCTAAACTGTTGAATTATTGAAAATTCAACAGGAAATTTCAGCAATTAAGGGAACGCCCCTAAATGGTTCCTGTTGAATTTTCAAACAGTTGTTATTTGTTGAAAGGTGTCATGGAACTTTAAGCACTTAAAATTTAATTTTAATAGTTAGTTACTGTTTAAAATTGTTAGCAAGGTAAGAATAACTATACTTAAACTGTCTAACTTGATTTTAAAGTAAATATGGCGTACTGGTGATACTAAAATGTAACAGAGTTGCCATGGCTTTTAACAAAAAAGTTGACAACTCTGGTTTTCAACGATTCAACAAAATTTTCAACAGCCTCGAGGTTGTTGAATTGCTGAAATTTCTGATTAACAGCTGACCAAAATTCAACAGTTTAGGGAATCCCCTCATTAATTTCGGATCGTTATGGTGTATTTAGACTACTAGAATCATTGTCGAATATTCAATAAATGATGCCAGCACTTACACTACAGCCACATCTTTAAGAACGGTAGAAACGTTACAGAAAATTGACATAGAAATCATCCGTTACTTAAAGAAAGTCGCCAAAAATACTGCATTTTTAACTAAATACTAATAAATATACCGCCCACTTCTGAACCTTCGTCGAACATTTAAAAAACTTGTCTCTTCTATCCACAGGGTTCCTATGGAAAAATTTACTGAACATTCCATTTTCGTCGCATGTCAATGATGCTGCCCAGTCTAAACACACTATTAATGATATTAAAATCGCCTCGCTAAAGATATCAGCAAAGGCTCGCAAACGATCCGTTTACGAGCTATCGAAAACGAAACTTTCTCTGTCCCAAACTGAGCGACCAGTGATTCGTGTTTTTATCGTTTTTGGATTCGAGGCGATAGTCGTTTTCCGTTTAAGTTTCGCGTAAAGCCTAGTACCAAAGACCAATATAATCTCTAAGATGAGTAACGGCCATACATTCGTTTTGCAATATGCAGCACATTTTTTGGTGGCGACGAAAATCTCGCTCTATCCGCTCGCACAAAGTTGAGAGCGTAAAAATCTAAAAAGAGAGTGCACATGATTGTGTGAGTAAACACAACTCGTAAGCTAGTGCGTATGTGTGCGTCCTTAATTGTCGAGACGATTTTCGGCAAGAAATCATTTCTCGGCTAAGAAATTAATTGTGTGTCAAAAGAACTTCCAAAGACATTAGAATATGAATATATAGAGATTATATTGGTCTTTGGAACTTCTATGATTGAACAGGATGTTTATTAAAATTGCATTTATGTATACATACATATATGTGTGGCAATGAAGCTTGATCTAAAACTTTTTTATGCATCTTAAAAACGAATATCTGCATATTTCATTTATATTTTCGTTTTACATATTTAAATTAAAGCTAAAAACATAACTTTTAATAAAAAAAAAATATAAAACTGATTGATAAAATGTAAAAATAAATTTTAATAAAGTTTAATATATTTGAATATAGGATATAGGATATTTAAATTGAATATATTTAAAGGATATTTCAATTAATATATAATATATAATATTTAATTATGTATTTGTATATTAACTATTTTAATTATTTAGTATATTTAAATAATAATATAGTTAATATAAAAATACAGTTATAAATATTTATTATTAATTTTTACAGGGTAGGTTTCATTTTCAAACTTTAGCTACCTTAGGAGTATATTTAAATATTATAAAAGGACATTTTTTGTAAGTTATCCATTTTAGGATTTCGTATGAAAATAAAATTTAATTTAATGATTTTGTGCCATTTAAATTTAGTAATTTGATCAGCGCGCGCTTCTGTTTGGAAAGAAAAGCGCGCAAATCTTTTTTGTTTCCCCTTTGTGTTTTTCGGCTTGCTAAATAATTAAAATAGTTAATAATAATATAATTTTATATAAGTTATTATAATACGTATAATATAAAAATTCATGTTTTTAAATCCATATAGATATGTATTTAAAATACAATAAATATACAAATATTCAACCTGTTCAACCGCAATATTTCTGAGGCTCCTAAAAATCGTTTACACGTCGCATGCTGAATACCCTAATGACAAATATTCCAATGTGAAGTCATATATGAAGTAAATTATGGATCTTTATATACGTACATATATTTGGTCATTACTAAAAAATATACTAAATTCGAATAATTATCATAAAAGGCATTACAAATAAGTGTTTTTAATAATGTAAGAATTTTAAAATATAGAATATATTAAGCCAGCGCGCTGCAGCGAAGAAATGTTTGTGAATACATGTGCACACATACAGTCGCCGGCTGTCGCTGTATGCGTACAAGAGAGCGGCTGGCTCTAGAGCGCTCTCTCGCTGGCTTTTGGACAAGAGAGCGAAAAGCCAGTTGGCTTTTGGGCAAGAGAGCGAAAAGCCAGTTGAAAAGCCAGCACATAAAAAAACCGTGTGCCAAAAAATCGTATGGCGTTATTCATCTTCATATTCTAATGTCTTTGCTAGTACTCAGTTCGGCTAAGAGTTTTACTAGTCGAAAAATATTAATCTTTTAGTGTGGCCGAAGTTTTCGCAGTTCATCCGCAATGCATGTAGCATGGTCTTACTGGGTTTGTTGACAATCAGCAAACATCAACTGGCGCCAATTTTAAAATATTAGGGAGTGTAGGGTAATGTGACGAACGATTCGGTTTTTTAATGTAACTTTTCTAAAAATCAATATTTTTCAAAAGTGTTAGCGCAGAAAGTTGCTTACATTTACTTAGCATATTTCTGTAAAATTTGGAGTCGAAATTCCAACGCAGCCAAATCCCACAGCGTTTGGCGTGAACCCTTCTTTATTTGCACTTTCAAAAGTAGTAGGGTAATGTGACGAACGATATGTTCTTTAATGTAACTTCCCCAAAAATCAATATTTTCTAAAAGTGTAAAAGTTGCGTACATCTACTGAGCATATTTTTGTAAAAGTACGATTCGAAATTTCATCGGAGTTAAATCCCACAGCTTTTGGTGTGAGCCATCCTTTCCAACTGACGGCACCACTAAAAACAATACAAAACTAAAACAAAACTGCAGCATTTAATGTTATCTGGTAATATTATAGTTTTCTACACAAAATCAACCATAACATTAAAATTCTTGAATAAAAAAAATTTGTCACCATACAATATTAAATGTTCATCACAATACCCTGCAAGGTACACTTGGAGTAAAAACGGTGTCACTCTCAAACGGCGCAAAATAAAAAAACGCCTAGTACCAAAAACTGTTGATAAAGATCTCATTTATACGTGTATATATTTATTTGATTTTATTTTCAATACATCTTCACTCTGGCACTGCTAAAACACAAATAAATTGAACAGGTTTTAGAAAGGTTTTTAGAAAGGTTTTTTAGAAAAAAAAACTCCACGAAGAAATTACTGGACTTCTTATTAATATTACTGTAAAAACATTGTCGACACGATAAGGGGAGACGACTACATTTATTTGGAATTTTTGTCGTGACGTCATATATGAGATTCGACGAGTTCGTCACATTACCCTACTCTCCCCTACAAAATGTTGAGCCAATCTGGGTCGCAAGCTAAAATTTGCTGTTGGCATGGCGATATGTATTGCCGCAACTCCAACAAGCAGTTTTCCATTGGTTTTTGGGGTTTCTTTCCATTTATAATTTGTTATTGGCACACCGCTTCTACACAAACACAGCCAACGATTAAATTTTTCATTCTTTGGGCCGAACTGATAACTAGGCTTAACTATCGTTTGCGATATCACTAACGAACATTTGGTCCACTGCACATTGGGCCAGCGAGACGATTTTTCGACGAAAATTCAAATTTTTCATAGAAAGTAAACCTTTTTTAATAATAAAATTTGAATAGTATATACTTTGACTAAAATGAATCAAAAGATTGTAATTGTTTTTATGCATTCCTGAAATTTTGGCGGCCCTTCAAAGTCAGCTGTTTGATTGCTTTCGTGCAAAACTGAAAAGCGCGGGAAAAATTTTGTTTACTTACGAGCGTGCCAAAATTGTTGTGGTTTAAAATTACTGAAGTACTAAAATTAAGGAAAAGAAAGCCAAAGGTTTGTAGAATATTTGTATTAAAAAAGTCTTTGTTCATGTTTGATAATGTGTTCTTTGTATGCGTTTATTGATGTTGTCCAAAAGTAGAAAAAAGCTAACCTGCTAACCCGTCTGCTGTAGATTATAACAAATTTTGTGCCAACTTGTGCCAAAAAGTAACTATGTATGTGTCATTAAAGTGCAAAGTGAATATATACTAATTTTATTAAGCTTTTTTGCTCCATTTTGCCCCGATATGTATAAATCCCACATATTGTAGCAGACGTAATACAACTTTTGGAGTCACCAAACTTGCTATATTCTTGTAACATGAACAATAATAACAATGTTCCCGATTTTAATACTAGCAATAGTGATAGTGATTCATATTCTGACTCTGAAAATCCTAGCAATAGTGATAGTGATTCATATTCTGACTCTGAAAATCCGTTTTCAATAGAAATTGATGTAGAAGACGACTGTTAGGAACATTTTTATACCCTTGCAGAGGGTATTATGATTTCAGTCAGAAGTTTGCAACTCAGTGAAGGAGACGTTTCCGACCCTATAAAGTATATATATTCTTGATCAGCATCACTAGACGAGTCGATCTAGCCATGTCCGTCTGTCCGTCTGTCCGTCCGTCTGTCCGTCCGTCTGTTTCTACGCAAACTAGTCTCTCATTTTTAAAGCTATCGGGCTAAATATTTCCCAAAAGCCTTATATCTATTGCAGGTAGCATATAAGTCGGAACGAGCCGGATCGGACAACTATATCATATAGCTCCCATAGAAGCAATCGGAAAAAAAAATTTAAAAAAATTATATCTTGGGTGTTTTTGAACAAATCACCTCCTACTTTTGAAAATACCATTTTTTATCTAATTCTGAATTTCGAATAAATTTTTATCAAAATCGGACGACTATATCATATAGCTGCCATAGGAACGATCGGAAAATTAGTGATTAATAGGAATTATCTGCAAGGGTATATAAGCTTCGGCTGGCCGAAGCTAGCTTCCTTTCTTGTTAAATGCAAAATACTTATTCATAGTCATTTTGAATGCATTGTTATTTTTTACTTATGAATATTAAGCTTAAGTGTTTAAAACATGAATTAAAAACATTTGTTGAATTAAACGAGTGCTAGCATTATTTATTACCGTACAAGTATCAATAAGAGGAAACCTATCTCATATGGGCGGCTGGGAAAGGCGTGGTCAGATCGGTCTGAAACTTAGATATATTTTTATGTGCATCGACACTATCATACGTACCAAATTTGAAGAACCTAGCTTTAAAACTTTAATTTTCGTCGAAAAATCGGCTCGCTGGCCCAATGTGCACTGGGATATTTTAAATAAAAGTAAAAGTGTGTTTAGCTTCAAAACAAAAACAAGAGAGAACGCTATAGTCGGGAACCCCGACTATCAGATACACGGTACTCAGATAAAGGAAGTGCGAGGGAGATAGAGACAAAACTTTGATCAGGCAATAACTTTTTAACGAATGGTCCGATTTAAAAAATTTCTTCTTCATTTCGATAGGTATTGATAAACACAATAAAACTGCATTTTTACTTTTCTAAAATATTTAAATTTTTAAAATCTTATTTAAGCGATTGTTGGCTTTAGAGGGGGCGTGGCCCTTTTGAAACAAACTTGAGCTGCGTAGGTACTCCTACACAGAAAAAAATAATGATATGAAATTGCACTAAAATCAACATTATTTCATGTTAAATTCAGGCCGATATGATTTAATGCAACACCGATATTTCGAACATACCGAGTTGATATCTTCGAGAATATGAAGCATATATTTTTATACCCTTGCTGAGGGTATTATGATTTCAGTCAGAAGTTTGCAACGCAGTGAAGGAGACGTTTCAGACCCCATAAAGTATATATATTCTTGATCAGCATGACTAGACGAGTCGATCTAGCCATGTCCGTCTGTCCGTCTGTCCGTCCGCCTGTCCGTCTGTCCGTCCGTTTCTACGCAAACTTATCTCTCAGTTTTTAAGCTATCGGGATGAAACTTTCCCAAAAGTCTTCTTTCTATTGCAGGTAGTAAATAAGTCGGAACAAGCCGGATCGGACAACTATATCATATAGCTCCCATAGGAAGTATCGGGGGAAAAAAATGTAAAAAAATTATATCTTGGGTGTTTTTGAACCTAGAACCTCCTACTTTTGGAAATGCCATTTTTTATCTAATTCTGAATTTCGAATAAAATTTTTTCAAAATCGGACGACTATATCATATAGCTGCCATAGGAACGATCGGAAAATTATTAAATAATAGGAATAGGATCTGCAAGGGTATATAAGCTTCGGCTGGCCGAAGCTAGCTTCCTTTCTTGTTATACCCGTTACTCGTAGAGTAAAAGGGTATATTGTATTCGTGCAAAAGTATGTAACAGGTAGAAGGAAGCGTTTCCGATCCTATAAAGTATATATATTCTTGATCAGGATCACTAGCCGAGTCGATCTAGTCATGTCTGTCTGTCCGTCTGTATGAACGCTGAGATCTCGGAAACTATAAAAGCTAGGAGATTGACATTTTGCATGCAGATTCTAGGAGCTCCTACGCAGCGCAAGTTTGTTTCAAAATTGTGCCACGCCCCCTCTAACTTCCACAATAGCTTATAAACGATTTTAAAAATTTGAATATTTCGGAAAAGAAAAAATATAGTTTTGTTGTGTTTAGTAATACCTATCGAAATGTAGAAGAAATTTTTCAAATCGGACCATTCGTTTAAAACTTATGCCTGTTCAAAGTTTTTATCTCCATTTATTAGATAGTCGGGACACCACCCGACTACTGCGTTCGCACTCCCTTTAGCTGAGTGACGGGTATTAGATAGTCGGGACACCAACCCGACTATAGCGTTCTCTCTTGTTTTTCATGATAAAAGCTGTTTGAAAATTCAAAAGAACCATTTTAAATCAATCCCCTAATTGCTGAAATTTTCTGTTGAATTTTCAACAGTTTAGATACCCGTTACTCAGCTAAAGGGAGTGCGAGGGAGATGGGTATATAAACTTTGATGAGCTATAACTTTTTAACGAATGGTCCGATTTAAAAAACAAAACTGCATTTTTACTTTTCCGAAATATTTAAATTTTTAAAATCGTATATTAAGTATTGTGGGCGTTAGAGGGGGCGTGGCACCTTTTTGAAATAAACTTGCGCTGCGTAGGAACTCCCAGAATCTGCATGCAAAATGTCAATCTTCTAGCTTTTATAGTTTTCGAGACCTCAGCGTTCATACAGACGGACAGTCAGACGGACAGACGGACAGACAGACATGGCTAGATCGACTCGGCTAGTGATCCTGATCAAGAATATATATACTTTATAGGGTCGGAAACGCTTCCTTCTAGCTGTTACATACTTTTGCACGAATACAATATACCCTTTTACTCTACGAGTAACGGGTATAAATACTGCACCAGTCTTATAACTATAATTGGCGTGCAATTTAATTCAAACTTAAAATTGTTGTTAAGCCTGCTGCTTGCATATTATACAAAATTTCATATTTATGTTTACATGTCTTAATTCGCAAAATATGGCCTTTTAAAGGTAAAATACCAAAAATGTTCGCTCATTTTTCGTTTTTTAACGGGCTATGTGTACTTCTTCGCAAGAGTGATTTGTCAATTTAGTTCCTTGGGTTCATAGCTACATAATCGCCAAAGACTTAAAAGTGCAATTTTAATCGGTTCACAAGATACAGCAGTTACAAATTAATTTAGTATTTAAAACTTTAACTCGCTATAATAGGTAAACACGAGCTAAGCCAGGAAAACCCAATTGGGTTTTAGCTAATTTCGATTTGTACTTTCTGCCCATGAAATCAAAATTGCGGTTACATTTTTCATGTTGCACTGTGTTTTTGAGATATGAACAAAATAGGTGTATTTTTGGTAGATTTAGGAGTACACTTTTTGTGTAAGTGCTTAGGTATACTCCTTAGTGTACAATAAATACTCCTATTTTTTTCATATGTTAAAAACCAAACTAACAAAAGCAGGAAATGGGTTGTTTCACTAAAAAATCTTTTAGAATTTGCACACAATTTGCAATTATTTGGCCTTAACTTGTTGTCAACAAAAGGGGCTTTAGATCTGAAAGCAGATTACAGATTTTGTAAAAGTGTAAATGCCATTTTGTTGTATTTATAAATGCCTATCGAAATGTAAAAGAAATTTTTAAAATCGGACAATTCATTAAAAAGTTATGACCAAAAATTAAACGGCCACTAGATAACGCTAGTAGCTTTGACGCGTGCATCGATTCATCTCTCTCTCTCACTTCCTTTAGCTGAGTATCGGGTATCTAATAGTCGAAGAACCTTATAGTATTTTCTAACATATGGAGCTAAAAGGCTAACCAATGCACTTAAATTGGCTAAGTTAATGTTCTGCATCCTACTTATTTGATTTTTTTCTATTAATATAGTCGGTATTTCCATTCATTTAAACTCAACTGATTGGAATAGATTCTATGTCGTCGAGTAGAACAGTAGCTTTTCAGAAATACATTTAGGCTGCTATCACAGGAACACAAAATTAAACATTGTGAAATTTCGACGAACCATTTCAAGTTTTCCATGATATTTGGTTGCTCCTGAGTAAAAGTCCCATACAAAATACTAAGAATACAAAAAACCAATGTTTGCCGACATTTTGAATTACGTGGCCTATATAATTGGACTTACCCTTAGTTTGTATGGGACTTTTACTCAGGGGCACCCAATTATCATGGAAAACTAGAAATGCGAGGGAGTGTGAGATATAAAACTTTGATCGGGCATAACTTTTTAACGAATGGTCCGATTTGAAAAATTTCTTCCACATTTCGATAGGTATAACTAAACACAACAAAATTACATTTATACTTATTCTAAATCTTTAAAAATCTTTAAATATCGTTTGTGGGCGATTGTCGGCTGAAATAAACTTACGTTGCGAAGCCCAAGAATATGTGTGGGTAATCCCAACTTTCTAGCTTTTGTGGTTTCCGCGATCTCAGCGGTCATACAGACAGACAAACGGACAGACGGACATGGCTATATCGACTTTGTTCTTTACATTTTCAAACATTTTTGTTCAAATAATTTCATCGTGGCCTAAGCCATTTCTAATTGTTGTTGAAAAATGAAAAATCGATAGCGAAATATTTTATATTTGCATTTAACTAAGTAATTTGTATTATATAAGTAGGAAGTACCTACTAGGTACGTTGACTACAAGAACAAATCAAATCAATGGCGGGAAAAATATTAAATAATGCTCAAGTTCATTGTTTTTTGGCTATTGTTAAATTACACCAGTTTACAAAAAAAAAATGATGAAATACGCACTTCATGAAACCTTTATTTTCCGGTAAGGTACATCTTTCTGATTAAGAAAAGGGAACTTACAATTTTTTGTATGGTACCAACTTTTTTTTAAGTGTAAAAAACGTTTTTGACGCTTTTTTAATTTCTAACTCGAGCTGTGATTAACCGATTGCGTCAATCGGAGACTCATTTTACAGGTAATAGATTGCCCTCTAACTTTTTCATACACGGTATTGAGTTCCATTCATTAGTTTAGAAGCTACACTTCGTCAAAGTGGAAAAAGTTTGAAAAAATGCAAAAAAGCTGACATAAATGGCGTCGTTAAAAATACACGCCTAAAAACCGAAATTAGTTTTATAACTTCTACTTAAAGATACATCTTTAAGCCAACTAATAAGACCATCAACTCCAAAAACAACCAAGGTTTCGATTTTATATCGATTTTTTACGTTGGGGAAAACGGGTATTACAGCCCTGTTAGAGCCCTGTTGAGCCAGTTAACAGCTGTAAACGGCCAAAAAATCACCGTTTTCGGAAGCTTCAAAAATGCATATCAAATTAATTTGCTGGTGGATTGCAATGATCAATATTGTTTTCTTCGTCTAAGAACCTTCTACCAGAGAAAACTATAAAACTAATTTCGGTTTTTAGGCGTGTATTTTTAACGAAGCCATTTATACCAGCATTTTTGCATTTTTTCTACCTTTTTCAACTTTGACAAAGTGTAGCTTCTAAACTAATAAATGGAACTCAATGCCATGTATAAGAAAGTTAGAGGGTATTCTATTACCTGTAAAATGAGGGTTTGATAGCCGCAATCGGTCACAGGTCGAGTTAGAAATTAAAAAAGCGTCAAAAACGTTTTTTACACTTAAAAAAAAATTGGGACCATACAAAAAATTCTAAGTGCCCTTTTCTTAATCAGAAAGATGTACCTTACCGGAAAATAAAGGTTTCATGAAGTGCGTATTTCATCAATTTTTTTTTGTAAACTGGTGTTATTTGTAGTTCGTTTTGAGTGGAAAAGCATTTGTCAACAGGTTGCTATGTGTGGGCCTAAATTTAAGATGATTTGCGAAGGAAAACATCAATGTTTGCAGCGAAGTCTCAGAATATGTTCTGCAATTCGTAAATACTAACAAATATTAATTAAAAGTGTACTATGTACTCCTATAAAGTTCCAAAGGTTCTATAAATTACGAAAACAGCACAAATTTGGTTTTGTTTACAAATTTTTCGCATTAATATTGGCTAGACAGAGGCGTAGGCGGTAGGCTCTCCCGCAGTCAGCAATATGTATTCTCGTTATAGGATTTGTTATAAAAGTTTTAAACTAATATCTTATACTATTTATTATATTATTCTACAATAAGTTTCAATATTGAGTTGAGCAACTGCTCTTCAAGTCAGCTGTTATTGGATGTGGATGCATCCACATGTGGATGGAAACTGTATGGGAACACGAATTTCACATTTGTCAAAAGTTCCAACCGTTTCACACGGATGGTCGCCTCTGCACAAACACAACCAAAGATCAAATTTGTTATTCTTTGGTCGGCGGCTAAAGTCGTTCATCGGAATTCACCCGCTAAATTTTTTTTTTTTGTATTTCATTACTATTTCCTTAGCTTAACTGAGTACCGCGGTGGGAAAAGT
>JBAMCJ010001105.1:0-44115 GCA_037075205.1 Drosophila prostipennis | reverse complement strand
TTCGGTCATGCCGCAGCCTAATTAAATCCTAAAATTCAAAGTCTTAACGTAAACTAATTTCTCGATGTTTGTTTTTGCCTTTTCCATTTGCCCTGTGTTGGCAACTCTGTCATTTGCTGTAATTGCTACTCCTTTTTGAACTTCATTTGTCGTCATTCTACGGCAAGCATCTATTTTTAGTTCGATTTTGTACTCGCTCGCTGAAGGCACGTTCGCTGATCGCCTGCCTATTTTCTTTTCGGTTAATACTTTCGCTTGTTAAAGGCACAGACAAATCGGTCTGCCTGCCCAACCAAATCAATATAAACAAAACCCTTGAAATTAAGGCCTTGTTGCCATAGAATAAACTTAGTGCATAATTAATTGAAAATTTGTGCGGTTTCTATTTTATTTCGGCAAAGGTTTAGAGTTAGTGAAAAAGCTCACTGACCCAACATTTTGGTGACCCCGACGTGATAAACATTAATATACAAATAATTTAATTATTTTGTTTCGTTCGCATTTACATAACTTGCAAAGTTCTATGTACATAAGCGCAAGCGGTAACTGATAAGCTCCGCTAGAAACTCACATCGCACCCGCCCCCGCGCCCGCGCGCCGCAAAGAACATATCGGTTTCCTCTTTGTGCCTTCGTTCCCGCTTTGAACGTTTCACAGCGGCGGCCAAACGTTTTGTTCGCGAGTACGTTGCACCCTTCCACCGCTATTTTGCCGCTTATATGCAAATAGGCGCATATACATTCCGTTAGTTTCGGTGGTCAAGAAGTACAGCATCGCACACTGCACAGTGGAAATTAATTATTTGCAAGTGATAAAAGCTAAAATAATAAAAATAAATTTATCAAAAATGCCAAATGACACAACTTTTGCTGCTCCAGAGCAGGGAGTGAAGCATCTTAAATTGAAGGCGGAATCAATGCTTGCTAAGGCTATAGCCTCCGAGCAGGCCCTGACTGTTGAGAAGCTCCAGGCGATGAGTGAGGAAGAGTTAGAGCTTCGTGTTAAGTTCTTCGAGGAGAACAAAACTACATTTACCCAGACCCATGACAGTCTTGAAAGGCTGGATTTTAATGAAATCGGCAGTCAGGTTCGCGATAATTTCGAAGAGCTCATCATATCAATTCAAATCAAGCTAAGTCGTGAATTGGGTAAGCGTCAACGTTCAGCAATTCGAAATTCCACGCTCAGACCAGGTCCATCTCTGGATTTCCAATCTATGTCGGTTAAAAGATCGAATTTGCCTGAATTGAGGTTGCCTGAATTCTCTGGTGGCTATACCGAATTTGCTGATTTTCAATCCATGTTCAAGGCTATTATCGACAATGACGTTGAGCTCACTAACATTGAGAAGCTGCAACATTTAAAGTCTTGCTTGAAGGGTTCCGCCTTGGACACAGTGCGCTCATTAGAAATTTGTGATAGAAACTACACAGTAGCCTTGGACTTGTTGAACAACCGTTTCAATAATAAGCGTCTAATTTTCCAATCCCATATAATGGCAATTTTGGGTCTCCCTAAAGTGGACATGCCGTCCGCAACGAAGCTGAGAGATATGTCTGATAAAATAAATGCTAATCTCCGTGCTCTTCAGTCAATGGGTTCCCTTGAGCAAATTTCAAACTGCATTCTGGTTCACGTTTTACTCCAAAAATTAGATAGCAAAACTCAGGCCAATTGGGAGGAGTCTGCGGCTATTGATGAAATTCCTTCGGTTGATCAATTTACAATATTTTTGTCCAAGCGTTGTCAAAAATTGGAAAATGTAGAGCACACTACAGCCTTGTACTCAAATAATACACAATCAGGAAGAAGCCGCAACAGAAGCATCTTAATTGCCACAAACACTTTGGGAACTGGATGTGTTGTGTGTGACAACAGTGGCCATTCAATTTACAGCTGTGTTCAATTCGCCAATCTGTCAGTACAAGAGCGGATTCGAAAGGTAAAGGAATTAGCGCTCTGTCTTAATTGCTTAAAAAAGGGACATCAAATACGCAATTGTAAGTCAAGCTGCTGTCGAACTTGCAGGTCCAAGCATCACACCCTTTTGCATCTTGGCACTCAGTCCTCGACCCAGGTTCTGCGAGCTCCCGTTGCAGAACAAACTACGCCAATTGCAACTACGTCAAGCCCTTCTACCTCTTTGCTGGCCCAGAATTTGGATTCTGACATTGTGTTTCTTGCAACTGCAGTCATAAGCGTTCAAAGTCGATCAGGCGCTTGGATTCCATGCCGTGCGCTGCTAGACTCGGGATCTCAAGTCCACATTGTGACTTCCCGGCTCGCTCACCAGTTGCAATTGCATAAAACTAAGTCTACCGTATCAGTTGCTGGTCTTGGAGATTCTCGATTTGACTCTGAAGGAGTTTCCGTTTGCATTAAGCTAAAGTCGCATACCTCAAATTACTTCGCATGCCTGTCTGCTCTTGTTGCTTCAGCGATTACTGACAATCAACCCAGTTTAACTGTTAAACCCGATGGCTGGAAAATTCCCTCAAATATTCAGCTAGCCGATCCTGAATTCTATAAATCTCAGCGAATAGATCTTCTTATTGGTGCAAGCATGTTTTTTGAGCTATTATCGGTAGGGCAGATAAAGTTGTCTGCTGGGTTACCCCTATTGCAGAAAACGAGGCTTGGTTGGATCGTTACCGGAGGTGGATCTTCTCCTCTCAAGACAACTGCACTACACTGTCAAGCTGTGCAGCGTGATTTGGGTACTGCCGAAGTTCATATGGATGAACTAGTCCGTCGCTTTTGGGAAGTTGAGAGCTGTGGTGAAGGTGTGGTCACAGCCACCAAAGAAGAACTGGAGTGTGAGGCTCATTTCAAGGCCAACTTTCGTCGATTAGACTCTGGTGAATATTCCGTACGACTACCTGCAAGGAACACTCTAGTGCTACTGGGTGAATCGTACAATCAAGCTTATCGTCGGTTTCTTAATTTGGAGAACAAGCTAGAGCGCAAGCCAGAAGTTAAGGCGCAATATTCGGCATTTATTCGTGAATATTTGAATTTGAATCACATGTCCGTCGTGCCCAGAGACTCCATTAACCTTTGCAAATATTTTCTGCCCCATCATTGCGTTTTCAAGGAAGACAGCACCACGACTAAATTGCGAGTCGTTTTTGATGGGTCGGCCAAAACGTCAAGTGGACATTCCCTTAACGAGGTTCTCATGGCAGGGCCTACCATTCAGCAGAAGCTGTTCAACACGCTGCTACAGTTTCGGACTTTCCCCGTTGCATTGACTGGCGACATCTGCAAGATGTATCGATGTGTTCGCGTGGCTGAACCCGATAGCTATCTTCAATGTATTCTTTGGCGTGATTCACCGGACCAGGAGGTGCAGGTATTCAAGCTTGATACCGTAACCTATGGAACTAAGCCTGCAGCCTTTTTATCCGTTCGAACGATGCATCAATTGGCGAGTGATGAGAAGAGCACCTTTCCAATAGGTTCAAAAATCACCTTGCGGGACTTCTACGTGGACGATCTGATCACAGGAGGCCAATCAACACAGGAAGTCCTTGAAATCATGTCTCAAACAAAGGGCTTGCTTGCTAGAGGGGGCTTTAAGCTCAGAAAATGGTGTTCCAACGAGCGTGGTGTCCTTGAACAAATTCCGGACTCTGAAAAGGAAACATTCCTGAAGTTTGACGATGGCAGCGACTTTACCAAGACTCTGGGTCTTGCCTGGGACCCTGCAGCGGATGTCTTTTGTTTTTCTTTTTCTCCCATGCAGCTCTCTCCAAAGCCATGTAAACGACTGGTGCTTTCCACAATTGCTCGGGTTTACGATCCGCTTGGTCTCATTGGTCCTGTGGTTGCCAAGGCCAAAATCTTCCTGCAACAAGTCTGGAGAGAGAAGTTAGAGTGGGATGAGAGCTTTCCTGAGGCACTCAACACGTCATGGCTGAAACTGTCGTCTGACATGGGTAGTACCCAACAAATGAAGTTTCCTCGACTGGCGGTGCATCTGAATGGCGCCATTGAGGTCCACGGATTCTGTGACGCTAGCATCGACGCATATGGAGGATGCATCTATCTCGTTTCAATAGCAGAAGGCAAACGAAAGGTGCATCTATTTTGCTCAAAATCTCGTGTGGCGCCTTTGAAGACTCTCACGGTTCCCAAACTAGAGCTGTGCGCTGCTGTACTACTGGCTCAACTGATGCGGGACGTACGCAACATGAATCTCTTCGATTGCCCGTTTTATTGCTGGTCGGACTCTGCTGTAGCGTTATCATGGATAAGCGATGAACCTTCACGTTTTCAAGTATTTATTGCTAATCGAATATCTTTAATTCAAGAGCTATCCAGTGGCATGAATTGGCGCTATGTACCGACTGACTGCAATCCAGCCGACATTTTGTCAAGAGGTGCTTCCCCGAGCGAGCTAATGGAATCTACCCTTTGGTTCAGAGGCCCAGAATTTCTTCTCAAGAATCAGCACGGTTGGCCTGAATCGTGTTTACCTGTGAAGACTCTTCCCGAGCTCAGAAGGCGCATTTTGGTTGGCGTCGCTAAGGAAGTGGATCCATCTTTAAAATGTAAATTTGTGAATTCCTGGCAAAAGATGACCCACACCTTTGGATACGTCTACAAATTTGTTCACCGCATAAGACGTCCTGGTCTCGACGTCGAAGATGTAAAAATGGGCACTCAGATGCTTATCAGAAGTATCCAAATGAGCAACCTGGCTGATGACTACTGGAGGCTGCATTCTAAGCGGCAAATTACATCATCCAGCCCGTTGTCCTCACTTTCCCCATTCATCGATAGCTTTGGTGTAATGCGAGTTGGTGGTAGACTACAAAATTCGTCCTTGGATTACAATGCGCAGCATCCTGTTATACTACCACGCCAGCATCCAGTTACACGTGCTATTATACTGGACTTGCATCGGAAAAACTTGCATTCTGGTCCTCGAGCACTGCTCGCTAGCATGCGTCTTCAATTTTGGCCGATAGGTGGCCGAAAAACAGTATCAGCTGCAACGTCCAAATGCATCATATGCTTCCGAGCTAAACCACAATTAGCTCAGCATTTAATGGCTGACCTACCTAAGGATCGTGTAAATGCAACGTCAACGTTCATGGTTACTGGTTTGGATTTCTGCGGGCCATTTTGCTACAAAACTGGAGTTCGAAGCAAGATGCCTGTCAAAACGTACGTGTGCGTTTTCATCTGTTTTGCGACGAAAGCGATCCACCTGGAGCTTGTTCAGGATCTTTCAACGCAAGCATTCTTGGGAGCATTGAAGCGGTTCATTCTCACCAGAGGAAAACCTGCCCGGATATGGTCAGATAATGCTACGAACTTCGTTGGAGCTAAAAACGAGCTGGCTGAGCTGAGGAATTTATTTCTGTCGGGCCCCCACATTCGAGCTATAGAGGAGTTCTGCCTGGAGGATTCAATTGAGTGGCGTTTTATTCCCCCTCGGTCGCCTCACTTTGGAGGCCTCTGGGAGGCTGCAGTCAAAACGGCCAAATTTCATTTCTATCGTGCTGTTGGCCCATCTTTATTATCCTTCGATGAACTGCGTACACTCGTTTGCCACATTGCGGCAATTATCAACTCACGACCTTTACTCCCTCTTTCAGAGAATCCGGCAGATCTTGAGGTGCTAACTCCTGCACACTTTCTTGGCACATTTCCGTTGGTGCTGTACTCTGAGCCTGATGTCACAAATCTGAACTTCAACCGTTTGGACCGCTGGCAGAGAATCGCATACTTTCAACAAATCTTCTGGTCACGGTGGCGTGAAGAATATCTGACTCTGTTGCAGCAGCGGTCAAAGTGGCGTACCTCCAAACCTGCGCTACAAGTAAACGATGTCGTCCTGGTTCAAAACGAGAACTTGCCTCCTCTTAAATGGCCATTAGCCAGGGTCATGGAATTGGTGCCTGGATCTGATGGAGTTGCTCGTGTGGCAGTAATACGAACAGCAACTGCCACCACTCGAAGAGCTGTCCGCAAGTTGTGCGTGCTGCCGAAGCAGGATCTGGTTGAAAGCCCTGGACTTCCAACGGGGGGAGAATGTTCGGTCATGCCGCAGCCTAATTAAATCCTAAAATTCAAAGTCTTAACGTAAACTAATTTCTCGATGTTTGTTTTTGCCTTTTCCATTTGCCCTGTGTTGGCAACTCTGTCATTTGCTGTAATTGCTACTCCTTTTTGAACTTCATTTGTCGTCATTCTACGGCAAGCATCTATTTTTAGTTCGATTTTGTACTCGCTCGCTGAAGGCACGTTCGCTGATCGCCTGCCTATTTTCTTTTCGGTTAATACTTTCGCTTGTTAAAGGCACAGACAAATCGGTCTGCCTGCCCAACCAAATCAATATAAACAAAACCCTTGAAATTAAGGCCTTGTTGCCATAGAATAAACTTAGTGCATAATTAATTGAAAATTTGTGCGGTTTCTATTTTATTTCGGCAAAGGTTTAGAGTTAGTGAAAAAGCTCACTGACCCAACAAAATGAATCCTAATCTTGATGGCACGCGAATTCAAAAGATGCCTCTGTTTAACGTCTGATTTCAAACAATTAGTAGAAACTCGAACATGGTTCGGAAATAAATAACAAAATCGAGCTGCCACCTTGTGTTTTCCAGCCCCTACTAGGGATGCCAGCTGAATTTCAGCGACCGAACCTGCCAACTGAATTTTGAAAAATAGCCTCTTTGACCTTTTTTTTCGATTTGTCGATTTGTCGTTATTACGCGGTCACACCATTATGTTAAAGAAATACGATGAAACATTTGTGAGATTTTTTAGGGGGAAGGCTGAATTTTCATCTGGCAACTGCCGCCCACTACGAATTCTCAACTAGGGATGTCAAATATTTTAAAAATATCGTATCGCTGATATATTTTCCAAATATATCGCCAAAAAAACATCGATATATCAGATACTTTTGAAATTTTTTTTTCCAGTTGAATTTCAAAATTTTAGCCGCTTAAATAAGCTAACAACAAAGAAATAAGACTTTTGCCCTAAAATTAAAGTAAAAGCACTAGAAAAGTATAAACAATTTAAAAAGTTTTGTTAAATTTCTTACTCACCTTGCCAATACATTTAAAGTACAAAGTGTTTGTCTTTGTGGGATAACATATTTGAGATATAGATATGCAAAAACATCAGATAATATCAAAAAATAAAATATCGATATTGTGATATTTGGCTAAATAAATATAACGATATAAATATATTTTATTTTTTCCAAAAAATATCGATATATTGATATTTTTATATATTTTTGACATCCCTAATTTACAATTATTTTTACCAATGCGATAGCTGGCATCCACATTCGCCCCAAAATGTGCGGTTAAAATCCCCTCGCGAACCGCAAAGCGGCGGACAGTCGGACAAAGCGACACAGATAAACGAAGCGAGAAGAAGAAGGGAAAATTAAACAAGTTTGCGTGGAACGGAACGAAAATTGCGTGAAAAGAAGAAAGCCACAACGAGCACGAGCAGATGCAATAATGTTGAATGTTTTTAACAAATTCGCCGAGGAGTTCACAGTTTTTTGAGTCGTCGTCACCCGTGCGTGCGTGTGTGTGAGTGTGTGCGTGTTGTGTAGTTGTGGAAGAGTGGAAATAATGAGAGTGTCTCAGTCCGAGTGCGAATGAAGTTGGCCAAGCCCAAAACGAGAATTAATTAAAGTGACTAAGAAAAGTGCCCGTGCCCGTGTCGCGGTGGAGGACTAACTACGCCCAGGGGTCAAAGCGGAAAAAAGCAGAAAAACAAAGGAAACCGATCGGCAGGACGAGGAGCATAAGCCAGTCCAAAATGTGCGAGGAACTGAAAGTGGTGCTGCGCCGCAGCGAGCAGCATTCCGGTTTCGGGTTTTCGCTGCTCGGAAATATGCAGCCACATGTCATCTACGACATCGTCGAGAATTCGCCGGCAGCCGATTGCGGAGCGGTAAGTACAACGTACACATATACATATCGTTGTCCTTTGTGGGTATGTTTGTGTGTGTCATTCCGTTCCCGTCTGGGACACCCACCCACCCACTCGCCCACCGGTGACCCCCGCCCATCTATGACTTCATCAACCACCGGGCAATGAAAACAGAAACAGCAACAGCTCCCTGTTGGCCTCACTTTTGGCACTGTCACATTTTCGTCTACAGTAGAGCCTCCGCAAAGAAGACAGCCGAAAGGCATAAGATGGCCTTGAGATTTCCTAGGAATTATGTGTAACCCTTTGCTGTTATATTCACTATGGCTACACTCGTGTTCAAAATAATAGTATTGTGGAAGTGTTGCTAAAACGAAGGATTTATGTTTAAAAATTGATAGTGAACTCACTTAAAATTGTACTAGTTTTCAATTTATACCCAAGTTTCTAGTTTAGATTCCGCTAATGCATTTTTCTTGGAATCGTTTCTTGCACTGTTCTAGTGAAATAGTTTAAATTCCCAGAAACTATATTTGGTTTTTTTCCTGTTTTAACAATGTCGCCCAGAACAGATCTTATAACTCAAAAAATTCGAATACATTTTGATTGTAGTAAAATGTAATACATTCAAATCGTCAAAATCTAAACTCCAAAACGGGAATATACAATTATTCATTAGAATAGAATTACTGTTGTTGTTGTGGTTTCTATAAATACACTAGTGTTCAAAATAATAGTATTGCGAAAGTATGGCTAAAACGAAGGATTTTTGTTTAAATTAAATTCTATTAGTTTTCAATTTACACACAAGTTTCTCAGTTTAGATTCCGCTAAACGCATTTTTCTTGGAATCGTTTCTTGCACTGTTCTGGTGAAATAATTTAATTCCAAGAAACTAGATTTGATGTTCTTCTTTGTAATAACCATGTCGCCAGAACAGATCTCATACATAACTCAAATAATTCGAATACATTTTAATTGTAAAAATGTAAAATGTTTAAATCGACAAAGTCTAAGCTCCCAAAACGGGAAATACAATTATTCATAATGTTTTATCTAACTGAAAGTGCATACGTAGATAGATAAGAATAGTTTTTGTATTTCATATGGTTGTTTGAGTTTTAAAAGTTGGCCTGTATGCAAAGCGACCCGCCCCTCGTCTGTTGATAAGAATATTTTCCACTTTTCCACTTTTTTTATGGTGATGACCATGGCTGTCTGGCGTATGTGAAAGCATTTCAATTTGCACAGCGGCAAAAAAGCGAAACGAGAGTCCTCCGTTGGCGTGTCATCATTGTTTGCCGCCCGTGATGTCATCGTTGCTTTAATTGATGGGAGGGGGAGGGGGCTGTCTGTGGACAGGGGGCAGCACACAAAAGACACTGTATCAATTTCTGGCTTGTTTTGCTTTTATTTACTATTTACTGTCATCGCATCTCAAATGTTTAGAGCCGAGTGCAAAAGAAAACAAAAGCAAGTAAATACAGAGAACAAAGTAAGGCAAATATTTTTAAATGAAATGCCAATATGTTTGCTATTCAATTGTCTTTGCCCGTGTAAAGATCAATTTATTGTCAATTTAATGGAATTACCGAACAAATGATGGTTGGAATTTTTCTCATCAATCGAATAACAACAAGAGAGGTGCCCCGATTATCAGATACCCGTTACTCAGATAAAGGGAGTGCGAGGGAGATGGAGATATAAAACTTTGATCTGGCATAACTTTTTAACGAATGGTCCGATTAAAAAAATTTCTTCTACATTTCGATAGGTATTTATAAGCACAACAAAACTGCATTTTTACTTTTCCGAAATATTTAAATTTTTAAAATCGTATATAAACTATAAACATTCTTTTGCACGAATACAATATACCCTTTAACTCTACGATTAACGGGTATAAAAATGATGCCTAAGATTCTAATGAAATATCCTTATCCGCAGTAGATATGTACATAATTTTATCTTATCTGAAATCCAGTAAACATTTCATGAAAAATAGTATTATTTCGTAGCCTATTAGCAACTCGGATTTCTTGGAATAAAGTACTTGGCTGAACGCACCCAGCGGATATTGGATAAGAATGGACATGGACTTTACGTGGGGCCCATTTCAATTATTATTAATTTTCCCGTGGAACTCTAATTCGAGAGAAGTGCAACGCAAAGTTAACGAATCGACAAAATGCAAATTCAGCGCTATAAAAAGCCATGCAAAGACAACATTTTATAAATAAACTTACTCATGCCGACGCAAACACACACACACAGACTCAGACTTACTTTGTAATTATCGGACGTGGCAACAATAAACGATTTACACGAAAAACCAAACAGAATTCTCCGGCTTTTGGGTTTTTTAAATTTATGCACTCGACCACCAAAAACTTGGTCTCGAACAAACACAAAAAATACAACCAAAAACGAAATGCGTGAAAGCAGAGTGCAAAAAACGCGTTGGGAATTTTAAATTGTGGAAATTATTAAGTAATTCCACACAAGCAAGGTATGACGAAAAGCAACGCAAATGCACCGGGGTAATTGTCTTCAGGCAACGAACTGACATGGACACACAGATATATCTATATATTGTATATATATAGATGCAGCGGCACGCACTTTTTCAATTTCTTATCGCTTTCGCTTACAACTTGTTGTTATTTTTGTTGCCCGGCTTGTTTTGTGGTTGTTTGACTTGTCTTCTATCTATCTATCTGTCGTGCACTCCTTATAAAGTGGGTGTGAAAGTGTCGCTTGGCACTTTGCGTATCCAAAAAAGATTGTAATATCACACTCCTTAGATCGGTTCACAAATTACTATACTCAGTTGCTATGCAGCTTTTAATTAATTATATCATTATTGCCTTGTTTTTCCTTCTTAAAATTATTTTCAAGACAAACCCTAGTGGGTTCAGTTGGTTTCAAGAAATACAAATGTATATTGTCTTTATTTTGTTAGTATTGATATATTGCAGTGCTTAGGTTTACAAGCTTTCCATTATTTCGCTAATATTTCATATCTAGAGTTCTCTTGTAATAAGTTTAAAATAACACAAAATGCACTCAGTTTTAAAGTATAAAGTTTATAATCTGAAATAATTTGTTGTGCTGAAAACCCCTCCCTCTTAAATTCGATACCTAATGAGTATCCAACACGTCGGCCCCTCGAGTGCAATTAATTTTACCTTTTTTATGCCGTCATTCTGGTTGCGGTACAATTTTATTTTTCAATGAATGCACAAACATACACACACTCTCAACTGGGTGTGTACAAATTGTATGTACATACATGTGTTTGTCCACGCTGTCGTCGGTTGTCTCTTGTCGCCTTCGCTTTTCCATTTTCCATTTCCACTTCCATATCTTCTCCCTTCTTTTCTTTTCCTTGCTTTTCTTCTCTTCTCTTCAGTTCTCGCTGCATTTGCTCTCTGTTTGTTGTTGTTTGCCCATGCATTTGCTTCGCGTTTGTTTATTTCCCTACTTCTCCAACTTGAAATATCAAGTATACTCCATACTCGCGCGACAACAAAAAAAAATGTCTGTGCGTTTCGAAATGACTGAGTGGCAAATTGTGCATTAATTGCGCAAGTTGAGCAAAGTACTCGCTTTTAGTTCTATTTCAATTCCAATTCGGAATGATTTTCTAAAAAACAAGTCCTTTTTAGGGCTTTCTTGCAGCACTATATTATCTAGAATCATTTTTCTATAGACTAGAATTTATAGTCTTAAGTAAATAGATACCTAGTACTTAGTAACTAGTATTTTTTTGCGAAATAAAAACTTTTAGAATCTTTAGAGCCTTTACTGTAGCTTCTATATCACTGGAAAATAAAATAACAAGGATTTCTTGGGTTAAATGCCCACGCCAAACCAAAATGAGCAATTATAAAAACAACTTCGTTGTTGATGTTTTCGGAAATTATTTACATATATTTGTTTAGTCATTAATCTTTTGGGGTGCCAAGTAATTTGCTCTCTCCTCGCCTTTTTAAAAGTTTTTTTCTCGGCATTCGGAGGAAAAGAATTTAATATTCGCATTTTTTAGGGCAACCAAAAAATAGGAAACATGCTTTTGCAAAAAAAAACCTTTAAAACATCAGATGTGTATGCCTCGACAGATTTTTTTTCGCTGTCATTTGCGCCTCCTGCGAAATTTGTAGCTTCTTTTGTTCTCACTGGCGTTGTTGCAAAATTCTAACGTTATGCTTAATTACTCGTTAACTGGAAATGACAAACGACTTTTCGCTGTTGCCGCTTTTGTTGTCATTGTTCCCATTGTAGTTGTTGTTTTTTTATGCTTGTTGTTTTTGTGCGGCTCCGCCCGCTGCTAGCAACAAATTAATTGCCACCGACAAGTCGCAGACAACAAAAAGGCAAAAAAGAAAATAGAAATAAAAGAAGCTCTTGGCTCTTAGCAATTTATTGATTTTCCCCCTTTGGAATGGAATGGAATGGAAGGGGTATGTTTGCTGTTACGATCCCGATCATCGCTCTTTCTCCTTCTCCTCTCAAATTGTGGGTAATGACAATTGACACGTTCAAGAAGTCCACAACAATAACAGCACAAAGTCGAGCAGGTCGGCCAACTTCAAGCTCTGAAAAGCACAAACCAACAACAAGCATTCACTATTCACTCGATTAAAACTGCGAGATAGAAGTAAATGTCAAGAGATTGGGATACCGCTGTAACTTCTGCTTTTAATGCCCTTTCAGAGGTTAGTTTCGGTTTCATCCTTAGTTTCCAAAAAATAATTTCAAATATAATTACTTTGAAACTGAAGATGCATCATATAAATAAAATATCTCTAGAATATACATATATCTTATAGAATACTAAATAATACTATAATGTTTTATAGTTAATTTTGCAAAAAGTATTAATTACTTTATTAAAAGAAAATATTATATTGATGAAGTACAATGTTTTTATGGCGATAGGGCATTCAAAAGGGTCATTTACGATTTTGTCCATATATTTCCCCCCCCCCCCCCCACCCCTTCCGTTCGGTTCACTTGGAGTCAAAAGTGCAAAAACGTAGAATAAACTCGCTTTAATTGAATTACAAAAGTAGGAAAATTGCGCACGCGTTTATTAAGTTGGTTTTCTTGCTGCTTTTTGCTTTCTGCTCGATGGAAGGCAGGAGGCCCAGCCCAACTAAATTTAGCCGGGCTCAGTTGAGTTCCATTCGGCCCGGCTTTTCTTGAGGTTGAGCTTCGGGGGTGGTACCTTCTCCCGCTGCTTGGAGGTGGAAATGGAGTGGATACTCCATAGGATGGAGACGAGGTGGTGGCGAGGGAGGTGGAGGAGGGAGGGGGAGGCCTGAGGTGTACGAGTGAGTACTCTGTGTGCGCTCCGCCGCTGCGGTTCGTTGCACGCCACGGCACAGCGAACAGCAGTAGCACAGCAGCAGCAACTACAACAGTCAAAGAAATAATAAGAACAATAAGTGCATAAGGCACTCAGCTAGCCAACGCTCCAGAGATGCCAAATAGAATATCCACCTCACGGTTTTAATGTCCAAATTTTTAATAGAAACCTTGACAGTTCATGGAATAATCGAAAGTTTAAGTCCAGATCCAACCTCCAAAAATGTGATTCATTTAATAGCCTTTTTAAAAATTTTGATGGTAACTGAAGATCATTGAACTCTAAATGCATGACTATTCATTGTTTGCTTAAAAACGCATTAACAATATTCAACAATATAATATTTTACAATATTCGTCATTAAATTACATTTAACTTGTAGTTGTAAATGGTTAAATTTTAGGTATTAGTCATAACTTAAAAATGTAATTGAAAATATAGCAAAGAAAATTTATCTTTATAATAGACAATGAACTCTAAATGGGTAACTAATTAATCTAATAATAGATGCAGAGTTTAAAACCACGTAAATATTTTTAAACAGATTCATCAACTAACATAATGAAATTATTAATTTAATGTAAATACTTCTAAATAGTGATATATTTAGAATGAAAAATGTTAAAGAATCTTCAGTTTATAAAGTTTTATTTTTTCTACTCTTGAAACTATTCGTCTTTGGCTATAATCGAGCCATGTGGCCACTTCTTTCGTACTGGCTGACTCAGATTCAGATTCAGGCATGCAAAAAGTGTTGTAGAAAGCTTAGCGGCGAGCGGTAGCAGTAAACTTTGCGCTAAATCTCGAGCATTTATATTTGGCGTTGTTTTTGTGCTCGCTGGCTCGCTCACTCATTTATTTGCCCACTCGCTCGTTCGTGTGTGCGTCCAAGCATTGCCAAAGATGCAACAAATGCAGCACACAGGGGCAGCAGCCATTTGGGGCGGGTGCAGTGCATCCGACGGTGCTGCCACTTGGCGGCTGTCTGCCTGCAAATGGAGTGGCAGCACTTCTTGCCCCATCACAGCCCATCTCCTACTATCTCATCTCACCTCGCCTCATTGTTTCCTTCCCTTTTTTTGTTTGGAATGCTCAATTAGCCGGTTTGCCTTGCCTTACCCCCTCTACCCCCTTAGTTGGGTATTTATCCTCCCTTTTTTGCGACTTTCTGGCCCACATTTGCAGTTTTACCAAGGCGAATACAAATCAATAACAAAAATAAACCCTGCCTAGGCACACTGCGTAAAAAATGGGAGATATATATGGGGAAATACACAAGGAAGAGTTTGAAAATTAAAATCGAAGTTAAAAAATTAACTTTTATATGTTTAAAGATAAAATTTATGTGAGAATTTACATTTAAAACGTTACATATTGCTCACATTATTTTCCATGAGTGACTTAAAGATTCCTTCAGTGTACCCAACAGTCCAATAAAACACACACATGTACGAAAACTTTTGTTTGAAAAACATTTGTTGTTTGTGTCTCTACTTTTTGTTCTTGTTGCAGTTTCATTTTTATGCGTTTTGCACAAATGCAAATCGCGCACGAGCCGCACTCACACATATCGTCCGTAATTTCCACGGTTCCACAGACACTCACACAAACATCCCGTCCATTCCGATTTTCCGGCATGGAAAGTGCGCACATTTTTCGGATATTTACAATGCAGAAAACATAAAATAATAGAGGGTAATATAGCGGCTAAACATTGATTTAAGCTTGCGATAAAACGGATAGTGACGCAATCGATACTTAGCCTTGAAACTCAAGACGAAGCGAGTGCAAATTGAATTTAAAGAGAAAAAAGCTTAAAAGGGGTACACAAAATATTGATTGAAGTTTAATGATACAAATTATCTTATTTATAAAAAAGGAATCCATTAGGAAAATTTTAAAAAGCTAGCAAACTTGACCCCCACTTTATAAAGCAATTAAAATGTAGAACATACTAAAATTCTTACGATATAATTACTAAACTTTGACACACAAAATAAAATATATAGGGCAAAAATTCAGCGAAATCTGTGCCCGTTAACATGGCAAGCTTTTTAATTAGGCAGTTAGAAATTGAGCAAACAACCTGCCCCAGAATCCGGAGAGAGCTCATCGAAAAAGGTTTAGCTTCGCTAAGCGAGAAGGCTGTTTTCCAAACCCTCCATATAAACGTAAGTATCTATGGTGGCAGGGCGTGAATCACTCAATCTACAATCTCAAGTTGAGCCATTGGCATAGTTCTGTGCAAGTTGGCACTTTATTAACATAATGGGTCGTTGGGTTCCCATACGCCGGAATTATTTAGCTAAGCGGCGTAGCGATAACATCTCCATCGTATCGTATCGCATCGCATCGCATCGCCATCGCCATTCAGACCATTCACCGACTTCCGATTCCCGCGATTACACAACACCCACCGGAGCATGATAATGAAATAAACCAATTCATGCTAATTTGTTGCTCCCCCTCTTGTTATTTGGTGCAAATATGAAAGGAAATCCACAATGAATGTGCCTGCACTCAAAAAATTTTTTTTCCTAAATTTTAGAAAATCGCCATAAAATGAAATTTTTTCTTAATTTTAGAAAATTTTCTGAATTTTAGAAATTGTTTTCTTGAATCTAGGAAAAAAGACCATAGGAACAGAATTTTATGAAAAACCTTTCTTAAATTTAGAAAAATGATTTTTTTTCTTAAATCAATGGTGTTTTTTCCTAGTTTGCTCTCCAAAAGTTTTCTTAAATTAATGGCGATTTCGCCATTAAATTAAGAAAAAATGTACTTCATCCCTTCCTAGAATCTAGAAAGTCGCCATAAAAAACACGGTACATTTTTTTTAATTTAAAGAATTTTTCTGAATTAAAAAAAACGTTTTTCTTGAAAACAGAAAAGTAGAAATAGAAAATCACCATAGATTTAAGAAAAACTTTTTTTATTTCTGTTATGCTTCTCATTCTTTCTTCGAAACGAAAAAGAAGAAGACATGGGGTTAGTCCGCGGCGCGTCGCGTTGACAGTTTTTGGCGTATGTATATGTTTATGTGTGTTTGTGTGTATGATCGAGAATTTTCTTGTGCGTAGCTGTAACTTTTATTGCGTTGTTGTTTTGGAAATGCAGTCTCTCGCGAGAGAGTTGCTTGCGTTGCGCTGCATTTTGAACCCTTGCGCTCAGTTTTGGATGAGCATTCAAAGTAATAAGTTTGTTGTGTAGAGCCTATTTAAGAAAGTTAAAGTGCGATCCCTCTAAGAGGCAATTTATAGGTAAGCAATTGAAATAAATTTTAATATAAATTTGGTAAGTAAGTAAAAATGTATGGTAAGCAAAGGGCAAACTATTTTAATATATTTGGCTATTAATAATATTGCAGGCCGCAAATACCATCCTTCTCTAATATTAATTTTTATTTTCGATTGCAGGAATAATTTCAGGTATTGTTGATAATTTGGCAGTAAGTAAGTAAATTTTAATAACAATATATTAACTATTTAATAAAAATATGAATAATTTTATTTTTATCTTTTTTGTTTTCTTTTCTCTTTTTTGTTTAGGAAATATTTATAATGTTTTTTTCTCTTTTTTGTTTTCTTTTCCCTTTTTGTTTAGGAAATATTAATAATTTTCTTTTCGTCTTTTTTATTTTCTTTTCTCTTTCTTGTTTAGGAAATAAAATAGTAAAATAAATATGTAAGCATTTTATTTAAATAAAGAAGATTTTCTGAAAATAAAAAAAGTCCTTTCTTATTTTAAGAAAAAAGATTCTATATTCAAGAAAAGTACTTTCTGGATTTTAGGAAAATTTCTCAATTTGATGGCAACTTTTCTTGATTTTAGAAAAGTATTTCTGCTTTTCAGAAATTTTTTTCCTATATTTTAGAAAATTCCTTTCTAAAAAATACGGAAAATCGCCATCGACTGAAATTCATGGCGAATTTCTTGATTCAATGGCGATTTCGGGCTGTTTTTTTTTTGAGTGTGCAAGGTCGTCAAAATAAATAAAACAGCAACCGAGCGTGGGGCTATTTGATGGGGGGAGTATTGGCTTGTGTGCTCTTATTTACTTTTTATTTGATCTGTTGTTGTCCGCGGGCTCTGCACATGTTTATTAGTTGGTCATGATAAGAGATATCGCCGCATTGAGCCCGAAATGGAACCCTTTGCGCCATAACTCAAAGTCGTTAATTGGTGGTGAGGGAATTAAATACTCTTGGGGTCTAATGGGATTTAATATTATGGGAATGAAAATTTCCCTTTCCTTTTTTATACCCGTTACTCGTAGAGTAAAAGGGTATATTGCATTCGTGCAAAAGTATGTAACAGGTAGAAGGAAGCGTTTCTTGATTAGGATTACTAGCCCAGTCGATCTAGCCATGTCCGTCTGTCTGAAGTGAAATTGAAGTTACTACGCAGCGAAAGTTTGTTTCAAAAAGGTGCCACGCCCCCTCTAACGCCCACTATCGCCTTATGCCATTTTTTGACAGGTGCCTGGCGCCCACACCTTTGATGATTTCGGAAAAAATGCAGTTTTATTGTTTTTATCAATACCTATGTAAATGAAGAAGAAATTTTTCAAATCGGACCATTCGTTAAAAAGTTATGCGCGATCAAAGTTTTAGATATCCATCTCCTTCGCACTTCCTTTAGCTGATTAACGGGTATCTGATAGTCGGGGCACCCGACTATAGCGTTCTCTCTTGTTTTCTATTGTAGAAAGCGAGGCATCACATTATAAGCTAAAATTAGTGAAATTGCCAACTTTCCGCTTGCCTCCCATATTTTTCAGTTTCGCCTATAATAAGGGGGGTGTGATTGATGTGTAGTGTAAACCCTATACCTCTAAGTGCCGTGCTGAAAGCCAGAACGGGTAAACAAAGCCAGCGAAGCCGTGTAGAATGCAAATAGACAAAGAAGTGGCAAAATCATTAGTCCAATAACAGGCGGTGAATTGAATGAGCCATGGGTATGGATAGAGGTCCCAAGTGTCTGGCTCTATCCGCACCCTCACCTCGCCACATGTGGGTCTATCAACACTACGGGTTTTTGCTACGGGTCTCAACATTTTTTCCGTTGAGTGCGTCATTTGTGACGCCCACGTGGAAAGCGGACGACTGACTGTCTTTTATCTGTATGCCCCAACATTGATTTTCTGGGCTCCGGCGAAAAAGAGGTTAGTGGGTTTTCCCATTACTGCAGTCTGTCAACGACTCTGCGGCAATAGACGACCGAACGACCATCCATCCAACCAACCATCCATCCCATGTTGCCGTATATTCGTATATCGTATAAAGTATAACGGTGAAGGTAGTGCACGGAACCGTACTTGACTAGGTCGTCGTAGTCGCTAATACAATCAATCAATCGCCTTGTTTACCTCCACACAACCGCACAACCAAGTGGGCGTGCTGTTGTTGTTGCTATTGTTAATTGATATTGGTTTAGTTCGTGTCAATAAAGCGTCATTGAACCAAAATCAAAACATACACAAGGAGGCCCCCGAAAAAAAAGTCCATTGTTCACTTGGCATTAATTTGAGACTTCAAGTACTCGGTAATTGAAAGCCGAATGTGACGTGAATGCTAAATTGTATCTGGTACTGGCTTTATCAGCCTTTATGCGTCCACAAGCGATTATTGGGAATTAGGAATTTCCTGATAAGCTGTTCATTATTTGCATTAGTGTCGAGCACGGATTCCCTGAAGGTAATTCCCGTAAACACTTGTTGTAGAGTAAACATGGGATTCCATTACCAGGCCACTTGGGGGTTCTCGGAACCCTTTTCCCAGTTACATACTTTTAATTTAAAATAACTGAACTTGGTTTCTTAAGTTTACTATTACTTTCTATTTCCTTGCGATGGATAATTATAAGTTTTAGGACTTACTCTGCTTTGTAATGAATTTTTATATTCAGGTTCTGTAAATACGGGAATCCGGAATGAAAAAATAATCCAATTTAAACCATCCCTTGTAACTTTTATATCATTGCAGAACCATCTCTGTGATGCTTTCTTTTTTTTCTCCCTCAAAGTGCAGCTTATCCTCTTGTGGTCTTGTGGTATCTTCAACGCCCAGTTGACTTTGTTTTCCCTTGGAATAGGGGCATGACATTGCGGATAGCAAACAAGTCGACTTCCGACCAGACCAAATACGAATAGAATTGGATGGGTCGTAAGAAATGCAGGAGAGGCTCTCCCCAGTTGTCATTGGTGTCGTTGGATGTGAAAATAAATCAATTCGAAGCAATTTCAATTTTAGCAGCCAGTGGTGCAGCAGAAGAGGGGTTAGATGCAAGTCAGGGAGGGGGTCCGGGGATGGGGAAGGGGGTAGAAGAGGGGGACAGAGCGGCAGCCGAGTGTAACTGATTGATTTAACTTTTAACTGTGCAGCCTGCTGGTTGTTGGTTGCTTGACTAGCTTGACTGGCTGCCCGACTCAACTACTTTGGCCCCGGGGGTCCCACTATCTGAGTATACAGAGGAGCCTGTTTAAGAAGAATATTTTCATCCTTAGTATGTGTAGTATAAAATAAAATATATACTTTTCTTCTAAGATTTTGTTGGATATTAGCTTAAAGGGTTATATAAATATCTTAAAATTTTAGCTAAATTGCCTAAACGACTGCAGTTCTTTAAAAATATTTAAAAAATATCCTATTAATCAGTTTTAAAGATTTGTGGATATACAAACTTATACTTATAGGAACCAGAACCATGCTACTTTGTTTTAATTCGGCATATTTGCTAAGAGGTTACATAAATATCTTTAAATTGCCTAAAAGACTGCAGGTATTTAAAAATATCTTTTAAAGATTTGTTAAAATACAAACTCTTATCTATCTAGGAACCAGAAAACCATGTTACTTTATTTTAATCAAACACATTTGTGTTCAATATACACAGGTATCACATTAATTTCTGTAAATAACTAATTAGAGTTTCTCCAGACTTGGGAAAATGCCGGCTTGTACCTAGTTTGGGTTACCCGGGGTTCCACTGTAATCGTATCTTGTAGCTATCGTTCGCTGCTCCCCTTCGGAGCGTGAAAGTGAAATGCAAAGGCAATTTCTTTGATGCGCCTACCGCCTGTATGTTTGTGTGCACCTGCTGCTGGCGGTTTTAAAGTGCCTAATCGAATCTGCAAGAGCTTCCTCGGCGCTGTGGGCCATTAATCGCGGCTTGTTATCAAAAGAGGCGAACACGTTTCCGATGTGGCCAAGAGTGGAGAGTTCCTTTGTCGTGTTATGCAGATGCTACCGTAGGGGGAAAACATCAAATTTGCATTACGGGTTTGACTTTCTTTTCTTTCTCGCCTAGAAATTTCACAAGGGGGTGGGTTTGGGTGGCTTGTATGGCTCGGGTGGCTTGTATGTTATGTAACTCCTTCGCTTGTCGACATTTTTGGGTTGGCACAATTAATTTAAGCACAGTTTTAATTGAATTGCATCGCCGCCCGCGGCAAAAGCAGCTGCTGCAGCACCCACTCTCTCTCTGGCTGCAAAGTTCTCTTTTTCGCTCTCTCTTACCCTGCTTTTCCCCCATTTCTCGCTCTCTTGGCCACATGCAGACTTCTCTCGCGCAGACACAGAAACCGTGGCTTCCCCAGCGATATAGTGAGAGCATAAATTAGTGCGACTTTTAGTTTTAATTGCCGCCCGCCGCAATTCTCTTCAAGTGTCTCCGAAGGAAGCACACGCACACAGAACTTCCTTTTAATATATTGTATACACCATCCTGGGCATTAATGATAAAAGTCCGGCCAAAGTCAGGGAGCACCTGGAACTAATTATGCAATAATAGTATAAAAGTAATTTGTGCTTCTTGTGCATTTGCCATGAACCCAGAGGCCTGTGTCGCGTATCCAAAAATCCCCCGACTATAAAGCGTAGCATAGCATATTTATTGAATAATCTATGAGTGCCATCCGGAGGAGGTGAAGGTTCCACGTACCACTCAACCCCGGATACGGACACCGAAAAGCTCTTCTGCTCGCTCGTACGTCAGCAAGTAAATAAGGCGCCAATGTCGTCCCACGTTGTGATTTCATGCTGTTTTCCCTCCGCTTTTCCACGCGCTTCCCAGCGAAGGCCCATCGAGAAGAAAATTAAAAATAGTTTACAAGTGCCGACAGCCGGGGTTTGGCTATGCCTAACATGCGAATAATAATAACAAAGCCAACTCGAGCCGAAGGAAAATCAATAGGCTTTGCGTTGTCAATATAATCGACGGGGCATTGCCAGTGATTTGCCTGCTAAATGTGCCTTTTTCGTTCTTCCCTTGCAGGTTGAGGCCGGGGATGTCATCCTCAAAGTCAACGGCACGGATGTCCATCGCTACACAACGAAGGAAGGTGAGTGTCCAGGGGGAACAGTGGGGATAATGGTGGGAGAAAGCTGTGAATAATTAACCAAAACATATTCCCAAACAGTTCTCAAATGCCTGCGCCTGTCGGAACACCTGGTGACCTTGGAGCTGAAGCGAGGTATGTGGAAATGTATATCAATCTTCAAGGATGCAAACTGGTTTCGAACTAAACTGAACCGAATCAAACCAAACCGAACCGAATTGCTTTGCCAATTTCTAGGATTTTTTAATTTTGTTAATGTAAATTTATGCTAATTTGATTTTATTGTATCATTGACTTTTGTGAATTAGGAATCCGATTATATTACCTATAAAAAAATATTATATTTCAATTTACCTTTTCAAAAACTGAATCGGTTTTATGAATTAATACAAAAGCCTTATTGCTATATTACGAGTATATCATTGAATTTTGTAAACTGGAAATCTGATATTACCTATAAAAAAAATATTATATTTAAATCTATCAATCGGTTTTATGCATTTTTGTACTAATGCTCATTGATATACATATGTAGTTCAATAGATTCCTCATACATTTTTGGGTTATTATTGGTTCTTGAACAATTTTGAAATGACCAAATTGCATTTTATTGGTTTGCATCTTTGACAAACATATTTTAGAACAACAAAGTAATATTCCTTTCTCTCCCCAGATCCCAAGCTCAAGGCGCGGATCAAAGAGCAGCTGGCCAACACGCAGAGTCCGCACTATGTGGACATTGAGTCGCCGAACATCTACGACTACCACAGCAACAGCACCAACTCCTCGCCGAATCACCGGCCAAACGCCGGCGGCAAGGGGGCGGCGACCACGCCCTCCCAGAGCGGACTGCGCTACAAGTCGCCCACGCACTTGCCCTCGCTGCGCCAGAATTCGTCGCCACTGCTGGCGAGTGGATCCACCACGACCACGACCACCGCCACGCACACGCACACCCACAGTCGAAACTCCTCGGCCAGCTCCACCAAGATCAAGGTGGTGGAGACGAGCATCACCACCTCGACCACGGGCATAGTGGGTCTAGCGTCACCCACCGGCAGCGCGGGTGGCGGTGGTGGTGGTGGGGAGGCCACCTCGCCCACCTTTCGCCCCTCACGCATTCCACAGGCGCTGACCAAATGTGCCGTACCCAAGCCAGTGCCCGTTCTCCACTCGCCCCAGAATAAGCGGCCGCGCCCCTCGCAGATTCCGACAAAGGCATCGAACGGCAACGGGAACGGAAACGGGAACGGACACACCGGCCAGCTGCCTCCCCAGTCGCTGCAGCACTCGATCAGCTACAGCGGCAGTCCGGTGACCCGGCAGCGCTTCACGGACAGGGAGCAGGAGCGGGAGCCGGAACCGAACTCGGCGCCACCGCAGCCGGCGAAGGCGCCACGCTTTGAGGCTTATATGATGACCGGTGATCTGATTCTCAATCTGTCCCGGACACCACAGACCAGCAATCCTCTGCCCGCCCAGACCAAGAAGGTAAATGCACTACCCTTTGCACTTAAAACCAATGTTTAAAATTTCCCTTTTGCAGGTGGACAGCCTAAGGGATTCACCCAGTCGCCTGGTAAATGCGCGGATCAATGGTGCCCTAGCACCGCGTGCCTCCGGTGAATCCTCGCCCACTTCCTCCTCATCGGTGGACTCACCCACCAACACCAGCTCGGATTCGGTGAAGCGCGAGGCAAAGTTGCTGCGGAAACAACAGCAGCAGCAAGCAACAACAACCTCACCAACAGCAGCAGCAGCGGGACAGCATCAACAACAGCTACAACCGCAAGGATTCGCTGACCAACGACACGCTGCTGATGTGCGAGGAGCTCGAGCCGGACGAGGAGGGCGAGTACGTCCTGGAGGAGGACAATAAGCAGCAGCGACAACGGCAACAGCAGCATCGATACCGCCAGCAGCAAAATCAGCAACGCTACGAGTACTACCAAAACGAGGACGAGCTGGAGGAGCAGGCGGAGGTGGAGGAGGAGCGCGAGGAGGATCAAACGCACTACGACATCACCAATATCGACACCTATCAGAGCGGACTGGGCCGGGGAGACGAGGATGACAGCGATCGGCAGTGCCTGGTGGACGACGACGATGACGATGATGCCTACGACGACGAGGAGAACGATGCCGGCGACGAGGATTACTCGACCAATTCGCTGGGCTCCGGTTCGGCCAAGCAGAGATTGCGGGCGCTTAAGCAACGAACCGCCACCCGGCAGCAGCAGCGAAATCGAGATGCCGTCGACTGCGCCGGACGCTCCGGATCGGGATCCTCGTCCACCACGGTCAAGAGCGAGGCGGCCGGCCTGGGCCTGGACGAAACCTCCTTCTCAGTGCCAACCTCTCCGATATCGCTGTCGACGCCACTGATCGACAAGGAGACGGCAAACTCGGTGCCCACCAGCCCGGAGCCCAGCTCCCTTGTCCCGGAGTCGAGCAGCGGCGCTGGCGCCGGAGCCGTGGTGGTGCGCCGGCACAACGGGCATGTGGTGCGGAAGTGCGATGCTGCCGGTTTCCGCACCAGCAAGTCCGAGGACCATCTGCAGCAGATCCAGCGCGAGGGCATTGCCGCCGTGATACCCATCGATATCGATGAGGATGTGAATAGCTCGCTGAACACGCTGCTGGACACGCGTCAGGACTCCGAGGACTCGCAGGTGAGGCGTCGCCGGGCTTAGACACTACCACTCCAAGCAGGATAGTCCGCCGGATAGAGCTAGACAGCGAACAGTCGAATTTTCCTTCCGCCAGATCTTCCCCAGAACACTCGACACTCGTAGTTGATGAGTTACTGTCCCGCTACCCGTTTTCAAGTGCTTTTGTAGAGTACGGTTTTCGGTTTTTCGTTAACTGGTTTCTGTAGTCTGTTGTCTATATACCTATATATGTGTTTGCGTGTGTGTTAGTCATTGCATTGTTCTATAAGCCATTCATACCATCCAATCATCCCTAGACCTAGACCTATACCCAAACCCACTGTTTTTCTTGCTCACTTGTTACTTTGAACTTTCCTACTTAACTTAACTTAACTTACTTACTTACTACTAAACAACTCTCTGTCTATCTTACTCTCTTGTTTCGTATTTCTTTCTTCTTTCGTTTTCTCGTTTCTCTGTTTCCTACTTTGACTCTTCTCGAATCGATTTGATATGCGCAATTTCTTGTCCCCCGTGAGCTTTCTAGTCGATGGCCACTGTAATTGTAAACAACTCGTCACTGGCCTCGAACAACAACGAGGGTGAGCAGAACGACAACCGCAGCAGCAGCAGCAGCGGCAGAAGCGGCAGAAGCAGCGCCAGCGACAACAATAACTGCGGCAGCAACACCAGCGAACCAGCAACATCTGCAGCTGCTACGGCAACTGCAACTGCAACATCAACGAGAACGATGAACTGCAGCAGCAAATTAAACTATATTTTATGCAAAAAGGTTGCCATTTGCATAGTTGGCATGCTGATTAATGTGACTTTTAATTTTGATTTCGTTTCGATTTTGCCACTTTTGATTTCTTGCCTGCGCTTGGAAAAGTTTTGTATGTAGAAGATGAGAACCTCTCGACACCAAAACGCTTAACCACAACGAACACACACCAAAACGCATAACACCCAAGTTTCTGACACTCACACAGAACAGACACCGAACGCTTTCAGCACTCGGAAAATTGTTTAGGACTCCTCAGAGAGATTGGGCAACGGCAAATGGAAATTCGAGATCTGACTAAAAATCCATAGAGCATATAATATCGATTAACTACCAAAAACAAAAAGAATCCTTGTTATTTCTATATCACTAATCTCTGGTTTGTTGCAAATCCTAGGCATCGGATCGCGATCGGATCGTGTGGACCTATAATGCCCCACTCCAGCCGCACCAATTGGCGGCCCTTCAGCGACAGCAGCAACAGCAGGAGCAGCAATTCCAGCAGCAACAGCAGCAACTCCAGCAGCAACATCAGCAGCAACAGCAGCAGCAGCAACTCTACGGTCAGCAATCGCATTCAAATTCACATTCAAGTTCCATTAGTTCGTCGCCCCAGCAATCGGCTGTGGGCAGTCCGGCCTCGCCCACGTCGGTTTCCTCGTCGGTGATGTCCTCGTCGGGCTCCAAGGGCGCCCTGGGCCTGGGCAGCAGCAGCAACGGTCCCATGGCCGCCGCGCAGCAACAACAGCAGCAGCGGGAGCAGGGCGGCCAGGTCGCGCATCCGCCCAGCGGGATTCCTGGTCTGCTGAGCTGCCCAGGCGGCGTGCCCGGGAACAATGGTGGTGGTGGAGGCTTCGGTGGTGGTGGTGGCAACAACGATCAGAGCGTCTCAGAGGCCATTTCGAATATATCTAGTCCCGACTACCAAGACGACGATAACTTATTAAGCTCTCGCGATATTCTAGGCGGCATGGTACTTAGCGATCCCAGTGACTCGGACTCTACCATTCTCGTCTCGGACGCAGCCGCCCAGCAGCGCCAGCAGCTCAAGCAGCAGTTGCGCGCCCAGCAGCAACAGCAGAGGGACAGGGAAGGGAACGGGAGAGGGATCGGGATCGGGAGCAGTCCGAGCACAAGGTGGTCATCCAAGTGCGTGGACTGGACAGCAACAGCAGCAGCGGCGGTGGCGGCGGCAACGGTCGCTCCGAAGAGGATGTGGTCACGCTGACGGACGAGCCGCTGGGCACGATGGCCATCGGTGTGCGGGACGCCTCGCCGCCCGTTTCGGACGATGGCAGCGATGTGGAGTCCCTCCACTCGTATCACTACTCCCCCAAGGCTGTGGACATGCCCTCGGCCATTCGCCTGGCCAAAAGACTGTACTCTCTCGACGGTTTCAAGAAGAGTGATGTGTCGCGACACCTCAGCAAAAAGTGAGAATGCTCTTTCTAAATATCAAACTATTACTAAACAAATATTTCCACCATTTACAGCAATGACTTTAGTCGAGCAGTGGCCGATGAGTATCTCAAGCATTTTACCTTCGAGAAGAAGTCACTGGACCAAGCGTTGCGTGAGTTCCTGCAGCAGTTCTCACTCTCCGGCGAAACGCAGGAACGCGAGCGAGTGCTGGTCCATTTTTCCAAGCGCTTTCTCGACTGCAATCCCGGCACCTTCAACTCGCAGGACGCCGTGCACACGCTGACCTGTGCCATAATGCTGCTGAATACGGACCTGCACGGCACGAACATGAATCGCAAGATGAGTTGTGCGGAATTCGTCGACAACCTGGCGGATCTCAACGATGGCGAGAACTTTCCCAAGGATGTACTCAAGTCGCTTTACCAGGCCATTAAAACCAAGCCGCTGGAGTGGGCACTGTGAGTGGAATGAACAAACATTAGTATGCACTTTAACACTCAAATCATAAATTACTAATTGTTCCAGGGATGAAGAGGCGGGCGATCTGCAGCAGCAAAGAGCCAACAATAGTGGCCTGGGGAATGTGGGACAAAATCCCTTCCTCGATCCCCCGGAACTGGCCACTGCAGTGGAGTACAAAAAAGGCTATGTGATGCGTAAATGCTGCTACGACAGCAGCTTTAAGAAAAGTAAGATATACCCATAAAGCTTGTATTGAAACAGATTATATTTATCCATATCCTTTGCTGCAGCTCCCTTTGGCAAGCGCTCCTGGAAAATGTTCTACTGCACGCTGCGTGATCTTGTGCTGTATTTGCATAAGGATGAGCACGGTTTTCGCAAAAGTCAAGTGAGTAAAATGCTCTTGCTCACTGTGGGAACTTTAAGCACCTTGTAATTACCAACTCTATCCACAGATGTCCGACAATCTGCACAATGCAATACGCATACATCACGCACTGGCCACCAAGGCCAACGATTACACCAAGAAGCAACATGTGTTCCGCCTGCAGACGGCCGACCAGGCCGAGTATCTGTTCCAGACCAGCGACTCCAAGGAGCTGCAGTCGTGGGTTGAGACGATCAACTACGTGTGCGCCGCTATATCAGCGCCTCCGCTCGAGGGCGGCGTGGGCAGCCAGAAGCGGTTCCAGCGTCCGCTCTTGCCCAGCAAACAGTCCAAGCTGTTGCTGGTGAGTACAGAAAGATAGTTACTCCGTGTACGATATGTTATTCATGTTCTTATTGTGCTACAGAAGGAGCAGTTGGATTCGCACGAGGTGCAGCTGGCCCAGTTGGATCAAGAGCTCAACGAGCACAAGAAGGGTCCTATCCCCAGCAAAGGTCTGGCTCTGCAGAACTACAAGGAGAAGGAGAGCTATCTGCAGTACGAAGTAAGCTTTAACTTAATCCTTTTCGAACTGAATATAAACTATAAACTTTGTGTACTACAGCTGAGGCGCTACCGCACCTATGTGAGCATCCTGAGCGCCAAGATGCTGGCCGACCAGCAGCAGCTGGAGTTGCAGGCCCTGCAGCCGACTCCGGCGGCGCACGAGGAAGAGGCCGACACATTCCCAGTGGGCACCACTGCCTGCACGCCACCCACGCCGCAAAGTATTAACCAGAACGATCAGCAGAAGGAGCAGCAGCAACAGCCAACGAACAGGTACAGTCAGCAGCAACGCCCCAGCGGCAGCAGCTCCTCGTCCTCCGGCCATGTGCAGCAGGACATTGGCTGACGCGTAATGGGAGTTTTCTCAGCTTGTGTGGTTTAAGCGATCGCTCCGATCCATTCGTTATATTCCGTTCATATCCCCAGCTATGTATATGTTCTATTCCTTCTGTTCCTCCCGCTTTCGTTGTTATTTTGTTTTGAGCTTTCCCCGAGATTTCCTTACCGTTGTGTTGTTCGTTCCGCAGTGCGCCCAGGATCTCAGTGTCGACCAGTGTGGGTTTGCGCAAGCTATTCTGGGACTCCGTTTGCTGCGGCGTTTTGTTGTGTTGCTGGCATTACTGTGCTGTTGTCACTGTTCTCCCCTAATCCGTTCTTTGTGTAAATATATTTCGTGTGTGTTCCTTTCGTTTTGCATTTCGCCCGCATCATCTTGCCACATCCCCACATGTACAAGCTTTAATTTTGACTAGTTTTAACTACGATACGTATAACAATAACTGAATCCAGACTTAAGTGTTGCGCGTAGGCAATTAAAACCACGAGGAGACAGAGACCCCTAATGTAATTAGTTCTTATGTGAATAATGGTTTTATTTTGGAAGCAACCACAACCACACAACATGCTGTGAAAACTCAATGAACAATTCGTAATCGATAATTAGGAATTTAGAAACCCAAACGATCGATCGTTTGGAAGGATCAAAGGTCAGGATTGGAACTAGTTAGTTAACTATAGAAGCCCGTTTTTTGTAGCACTTGTAGTAATCCAAAGTTTTGGCGTTATATATATACTATACAAAAAGAAAATGATATTTAGAAACGAAATTGAACGAATTGAACTGTAGAAAACACAAATGTGGTTCATTAGTAGCAAACGTTTACGTTTAAACCTAAGCTAGAGGCATTCTAATTATACATGCAAACAACATAATCACAAACGGAAAATAGCATTATACACGTTTTAAGTAGACAGAATCAATAAGTCCATCCCACACACTACACTAATTGCTGGTGGTTGCACCGATGTACCATTTACGACTCATGCTAACCCCCGACGACATTTGGTGACCCCGACCCCTAGGTGAACCCAAAGCAGTTGCCGTTACTCGTTGCCCGTTGCCATTCCGTTATCCCGTTCAAACGCTACGTTACTTCGTTCCACCCAAACGCAAATGCAAGTCACAAGTGAAAAGCAAAACCCAAATGGAAGAATTCTTCAATCTTACAGATGGTTCGATGTCTTCTGCTGCTGTAGCCCACTCTGGCGGCACTTGATCCATTCGAAAAGCCATTAACCAACTTAGTCTCTTGCCAAGATTTAGCATCAGCCACAGCCCCAGCACACGAAGCACCACCCCGGAGGCTAGTGATCCGCTCCAAGAGGTGTAAATGCCTTGTAAATGCCCCGACCCGTACTGACCGCCTGTCTTAAATGTGAGCAGGCCGAGGCCAAATCTCAATGTTAATTGTTAACTCTTCAGCTTGAGTGTCTAGCTTGGCTTAGTGCGAACCTAAACGAATATCCACCATCTGACACCCCGTTTTTTGTTTCCAATCACGATTGCTAACCTCGCTTACCGTTCTACACTTGCAGAAAAGAGAAGAAAAAGAAATAATTACGTTTTGTTTCGCTCTTGATTTCGATCATTTCAAAACTCGCATACCAACACAAACACCTTCACCACAATCCCCGCCTTCCGGCCATCGGTAAGTGCCAAGCCCAGATTGAAATTGTCAGCGATTCGACCTAAGCAAGTAACTTATCTTTTCTCTCCCCACCAGAGAAGCAGGCGATTGAATGAATTTGAATAGAATACTCCGAAATGCCACGCTGCCTCCGCCGGGAATACAGAATACAGATCAGATCCACAGAAACACTCACCCACTCGCATACTCAGCACCACTCACGCCACGCCACGTCACCACCCACCCTTTTACACCCAAGCGTTGCGGCTGTGCCGTGTCTGCCACAGAAGAAATTCGGAATTTGTGCACTTTCAATTACTTGAACCCCCCGTCAGGGGCCAAGGGGGAGATCGTTTGAGATAATTAGACTACGACTACCGACACGATTATTAACGAGGGAAAGTTTTACGTTTGAAGGTCGTTCATCAGAAGATATCGGCACTGTCTCGAATTTGAGCATTTGATTTCTTAAGTATAAAGCTACTTATCCAAAAGCGGGTACTCGAAATCGGTTTCACCTGATTTAAATCTATGCAACCTATTCGATTCGAATTTGGATTGCCGTTCACATTTGCTTCGCCAAAGATTCTGCTGGACGGCTGTTTAGGAGCGAGAATGAATACTGCTGCTTATACACATAGACTTATTATTACGAGAGTTGATAAACAATACTTACATCATTACCTATGCTATCATTATAAATGATAAAAATAAATTATAAATTATTGAACAATATCTCTACGCAACTAGAAGATGGAGAACATCGGCGGTAACAATAACACAATGAGAACGAGGACAAGAGCATTAGCATTACACCTAAGCAATTACTACCATACCATGTACGACTTGTTTTTGGTCTTTTGCGATACATTATCACATTATCTGTGTAGGTACACTTACTCTAATATTATGTACGGATTAATATATTTATTTAAACACTTATCGGTTGATTACGCGACATGTCCATGTAGCTAGAATATGAAATTGATATCGATTATGGATAGAGAGAAGGAGGAATCAATAAATTTAAATACATCATATATTTTTGAATATATTATAATTATTGTATTGTGTAATTATGTAAATGCAGATTATATAACATTGTTTATAATAATTTTTAACAATTCTACTGAACGGCAATAAATTCGAAAATACAAACTAACTGAAAAGTGAATGCAACTTGCCTGCAAACCAAGCGCCTAAATGTATGCATATTGTATATTTATTTAGTCAAACATTTTAACTGGCTTACGAGGGCATCACCCTTTCGATAACAATTCACACGAGCATTCATTTAAGAAAACTTGCAAACAAATGGCGAGAAGGCAAACAAGATGACGAACGTGGAGACGGTGATTTTTATGTGAACATTTATTACTAACTGATAAGCTTTGAGTAAACTTAGGAAAGCCGTTATACTATGCATATACACATATATATATGAACTATATATAGTATATATGAATGCTCATGTGAGCAACCAAACAATTACAATATGAATCATTAAATACTTCCGAAAGCATTAAATCCCTGCAGTTTGTCTTTAGTCCTCCGTCTTGAAAGTGAACGACGTGTCCGTCTCCATCAGCATATTCTCCAAACGCAATCCCAGCTGGCGTCGCTGCAGATCCACCTTAACCACCGATGCCACTATGCGATCGCCGATGCTCAGTTCGCTGTTATTCATGTGGCTCTTGTGTATGAGACCATCGCGCTCCACCCCGACGTCCACGAAAGCGCCAAACTGGGTTACGTTGGTCACAGCACCTGAATTTTAGAATAGTTTCCATGATTTCATTACCTGCATTTTTTCTCATAGCCCTCACTCACCAGTAAGTACATCGCCCATGCTAAGATCATCTAGCCGTGTTAGACCCTGTTTGAAGAGTGGCCGTTTGTCCAGGTCAGCTCGATAATCTTGAAGCAATTCGCGCTGCAGGGCAACCAGCAGAAATTCCAACTGAAAAAGCAGAAGCGATTTTTAAATTATTTCTTAATACACTTTAATGGATATAATTATGTATATGCCTTACCCGCTCCATGGGAAGCTTGTGTTGTTTGGCTATGCGATCCAGTTTCGACTGAGACTCTGCAAACTTCTTGATGCTGGCTATAAAGCCAGCCTTTCCTACATCTGAGAGCTTCAAGTCACATTCTCCCACGATACTGAAAGCACCAAAAGTATTTAGATTGATATTATTTGAAATTTAAAATTATCGTTATGATCGCCGATCTGAAGCGGCAATATGAGGAGCGATGGCATTATCCTCCGAAGCCTCCGCCGGCCAAGGTGAAGTATGTGGCCTGTGGAAAGGTGCCCTTTTACGGCCACAACGACAAGCCGACGTATAAGCCATGCTGGCAGCATCCGCTCAACGTGCAGAACCAGGCTCTTTTCGGGGTTTGCTGGGAGTATCCACCAGAGCGTTACAAGCGTCGCCCTCTTCCGCCTCCTTGCCGGGGATCGACCATTCCCATTCATTTGCTGAAACCCACCTTCGAGCATTGCGGGAACATCTATACCCGGTACGACTTTAAGCTAGAGCAGTGCGTGCATGAGCAAATTCTAGTCGTTGACCGGAAACTGAAAAAGCTGAGGGATCAGCTGGCGAAGGCCAAGCCCTTGCAGATCGAGAAGGTTAAGGAGATGCGTTACCATGGAGTGCGCTACCGCATTTTGGTCGGCTCCACCGGATGCACCAAGATCTACCCCGAGTACCTTAGCCGGATGACCGAGGAGCGGGAACTCTGCGAGTTTCAGAGGGCCTACAATCTAGTTAATCAATCCAAGTAAGTGAAAGATAGATCCAATGTCAACGCTAATTTCTGAATCCTTTAGTACTGATTTGTCCAAATCATTTCTGGATATGCGTGAGTCCAAAGAGGAGTTGGATCAACGCCTGGCCAGGCTCGACCGATCCCTAGAAAGTGCTTTTTTGAAAGACCTGGATTCGGTGTTGAACATTATCGAGGACCTAAACAAGTACTTCTTTGGCGTGATTGTGAAGCTCAAGACCTGGGCGGAACTGATGGACCCGATGAAGGAGCACTCTATCGAGGACTACCTGGCGCTTCTGAGCCAGGAGTCGGATTTCAAGACGTTTATGAGGGCCGGCATGGAGAACTGCACCTGCAAGCGGTGCGACAAGAAGGATCCACTGAAGCCTTATCTTCCATGCTGGTGTCAGCATCCTGAATCCAGCGATGATACTACACAAATTAAGAAATTCGATTATGATTGCCCAAAGACCTTTGCTGCCCAGATGCAAAGTGACAGTGACTTTCTCAATAGTTCTAGTGACACCTCCATTCTAGTGAAAGCGGCGGCTGAGAAGGCCAGGAATGCAGCAGAACAGGCTTATTGAAGTGGCTCATAATTGGCTATTCAGTATCGCTTGTAGACTAATAAACATGGTTTTAAATTGGACTCACCTTTCCGCCACTTTATAGCTCTCTGGATGTACCCAAGTGCAGTCCAATGGGTTCTGTAGTCGTCCTCCCACGCTCAGCGGTTCTATGCGCACAAAGCCGGCGCACTGGACAAAGGATTTCTCGCCAATAGTCCGCACCGAGAGCAGATCCTTGCGGGACTGGAAGGGTCCCTTCTGCGTCCTGTACTCAATGATCTTCTCGGCCTTCTTCTCGGACAGACCAGCAATATGTCTAAATTATGCGACATTTTTAGATAATATTATCAAAGTTAGAACTCTTGGCTTACACCTACTTGAGCACACTTAGACTGGCTGTGTTGAGGTCCACGCCAACATAGCTGACACATTCGGACACAACGTCCTTCAGCGATTCTGTCAGAATCTTCTCGGAAACATCATGCTGATACATGCCAACTCCCAGGTGTCTTGGTTCTATCTTCACGTACTCACTCAGCGGATCGTTTAAACGACGCGCTATGGATACTGCAAATAAATTCAATTTAATATTTATTTTTTGTAATCTTATTTTATAGTCCAAACCTGCACTCCTTTCGTTAGTATCCATTTTGGGAAACTCCTTGGCGGCCACATCGCTGCAGGAGTAAACAGAAGCGCCGTTTTCGTTAACGATGCTGTACCGAATGCTTGTGCTGTCCAGGATTCCGGAGTGGAACATATCGGTTAGCCAGTGTTCAGTTTCACGACAGGCAGTTCCATTACCCAGGGCAATAATTTGGCAGCTTTACAAAAAGTTTTAATTAGTAATTCGGTTTGCTGGTCTAACTAACAATTAATATACTTGTGATCCGAAAGAAGCTGAAGTAGCTTTTGCTCGGCTCCCCGCTTATTGGACCTGGCACCATGCGGGTAAATAACTCCCGTGTCTAGCACATCGGCCGTCTCTGATATAACCGCCAGCTTGCAGCCATTCGTGTAACCAGGATCTATGCCCAAAATGCGCTCGCCTTTTAGTGGGGACATTAGCAGCAGTTGCTTCAGGTTCTTCGCAAACGTATCAATAGCTGCCTTCTGGGCCTTTTCCTTCAGATCGGCCCGAATCTGCCTGCACATCAACGGCTGCACTGTAGATTGTCATGGATTAAGTCACAATAAATCTTTTCATTATGTTTTTTCCTTACATTTCTTTGAGTAGCATTCCTCCAGCGATTTTGTGAACACCTCCCTTCGTAAAGGATAATGCAGACCTTCGTTCATGTACTGATCTGTTATGAAGCGCATCAGATCTCGCTTAAGGTAGTCGTTCGTCTCCAATTTGACTGAAAGGAACTTGTGCTTCTCCGCACGATTGATGGCCAACATTTGATGGGGTTTTATGGTTTTAATATCTCCCTGGAAGTTGAAATAGTTCTCAAACTTTGAGCTGTCCAATTTTTTGTCTGCAATGCCGCTGGATCCTTTACTTTTGCTTGCCTTACTGGAACTTGATTTGGACGATGCCGACTCCTTGGTCTTGCTGCACTTGAGGAATACCCGATGCACATTTTGTCTGGAATGGGATTAAACTGACATAATGTTGGCATTAAAATTAAAGGGATTGCTTACAATCTCCGAATTTCCTCCAACACATTTGTGTTCTTGCTAATGTTGTGTATAATAATGTTGCAGATTCCACTCATCACAGCAGCTTCCGTGGCCAAGTCCTCGTTTCCAGGATCGACAATTTCTGCGAGACTTACTTTAGGGGCTGTGCCGTAAAGTAATCGGTCGGCGTATTCCTCCAGGCCCAAAGCTTTGGCCCGTTCCGCCAAAGTGCCCTTACTGGCCGGCTTGTAAGGAGCGTACAGAAACTCCAACTCCTCGTTGGTCTTGGCGCACATCAGCTCCTCACGAATTTCCGTATTTAGAACGTTTTCACGCTCCAACTGACTGACGATGTTCTCGGCCTTCTTGCGCAGATCCACGATCTCTGTGTACGTGTTGCGAATGTCTCTCAGACGATCGGGAGCTATGTGATCCACCAGATCTCGGCGATAACTGCAAGTATTTATCAATTGAGTGGTAGTTTAAATACATATTGATTATGAGACATACCGGCATATGAAAGGAATGGTGTTTTCGTTCTCAAAGAGCTGCACAATATTCCGCGCTGCCTGCGGCTGTATGTTCTCCGTTTCGGCTAGTAGCTCATGGATGTTCCATACCTTCCGGCGCTCCCAAAAGGAACTTCGTCCAGTGGTGGAGCTGGCTACAGGTCCATCCGGTTGGGTCATAGTTGATGGGGCTACCACGTCCTCCTGCTCAGGATTGTTTTCATTATTACAATCATTCTCGTCTTCTTTTTCCTTTCTGGCACGCTTTCTCTTGGGAGCCGAAGCTTCGGAACTCCTGCTTTCAGTGGAGGCGCTAGCTACAGGTCCTTTTCGACGGGACGAAGTTGACGGAGCGTCCTGGACTTCCGATTCCGGATTGGTCTCATTGGGACAAGCATTTTCGTCTTCTTTTTCTTTTCTGGCCCGTTTCCTCTTGGAAGCTGCGGCCTCAGGCGCTGCATTCTTGGCTGTGGGCCATCGCTGGCGCTTGGGGCTGTAGGTAATTAAGGTAAACATGGCATCCTTATAGGGATATTGATGTCATCGCTTACCCGGCTGCCAGGGCATTCCCAGCGCGATCTATCCTGCGGCTCTTGGTCTCCGGCGGCCGGTAATCATCGTTGGCCGAAAGATTCAGTTCCTCATCCGAGTCGGAGACCTCGATTACCAGCTTTTTGGTGGCTGCAGCGCGTCGGGGTCTTGTGGACATTTTGAATATATCAACAAGTTAGTAAAACTTGGGTTCGCAAGGCAACGGTCTACTTCAAACTGAGTTTGTGGCTAAATTCTCGCACCAAAAGGGCTGAAACTTTGGAAAATGTATTCTTAAGTCCTTAGTTATAGACACAATATCAGTTTTAGTGATTAAATTAGCTATGTACACTTTAAAACGGTGATAACAAAAGGTTTGCAAATTTTGCGTGCTTTATTTCAAGCCGCAAATTCTTAAACCATTCGATTGGCAGCAACAGCTGTTGGCGGCCTTTATCGATAACGATTGAAGGACAAACAGCTGCTGGAGGTGGTTAAATTTTGCAGAGTTATTTTCTTTTATTAATTTATCAATTAAAATGCTGAAATATGCATTGCAAACCGGTCGAAATCAAAGCAGTAGACTCCTGCTGCACCTTCCTAATTTAAACTGGAAGCGCAGCTACAGCAGCAAGATCAGGAACATAGGAATACTGGCGCACATCGATGCAGGTGAGCAAATGGAGTTTAAATATGCCTTTGTACTGAACTTTATTTGGTAAATAAACCCACTTTAGGCAAAACAACGACCACGGAACGCATGCTGTTCTATGCGGGCAAGACCCGGGCTTTGGGGGAAGTGCATCGCGGCAATACGGTGACCGATTACCTAACCCAGGAGCGGGAACGCGGCATCACCATCTGCAGTTCGGCGGTTACATTTCCCTGGAATGACCACCGGTAGGCGTTTCTGTTGCTACTTCTCCACCGTCTCTTATTAACTTACACTCCCTTAAATCCAGCATCAACCTGCTGGACACACCCGGCCACATTGACTTCACCATGGAGGTAGAGCAATCCCTGTATGCTGTGGACGGAGTGGTCGTGGTTCTGGATGGCACCGCTGGCGTGGAGGCCCAAACAGTCACTGTGTGGTCCCAGGCGGACAAGCACAAGCTGCCACGTCTGATATTCGTCAACAAGATGGATCGTCCTGATGCGGACTTTGAGAAGTGCGTTAGCGACCTGAAGGATAAGCTGGAAACGCAGCCCGTTTGCTTGCAGTATCCCGTAAAAAACGAAGACGGAGTATTAGGTATAAAATAGTTACTAAAATTCTCCTAAGAGTGCTACTAAACACAACACCCTTTAGCCATTAACGATGTGATTACCCTGGAGCGATTAAGCTGGCAACAAAAGGACTTGGGACGCAGCTACAAGAATATCAAACTAGAGCCCTCAGATGACTTGCGGCAGCTGCAGGAAAAGCGCAACGAACTGATCGATCAGCTGTCGGGATTGGATGACGAACTGGCCGATGTGGTCATCAGCACAGAGAGCTTTGACCAAGTGGATAATGCACTAATTAAAAGGGCTCTTCGTCGGGCGACCAGTCAACAGAAAGTGGTGCCCGTGCTGCTAGGATCCGCCTACAAGAACGTTGGCATTCAGCGATTGATGGATGCGGTAAATGCCTATCTGCCTGCTCCCGAGGAACGCAATCAAATCTACGACTGCTTTGGGTAGGAGTCTATTTAAAGACGGCAAATCCTTTCATATTAATTTTATAACTTTTGTGCAGCACAGAAGTGGCTGGCAAGGTCTTTAAGATTGTGCACGACAAGCAACGCGGTCCTTTGACCCTGGTACGGATTCTAAGGGGCGAAATTAAGCGAGGTATGCGTTTGATATCCGCTCGCGGTCAGGCGGAGGTTGTGTCCAAGCTTTATGAGCCCCTGGCGGACGAATATCGTGAGGTCAGCTCGGTGCAATCGGGTGATGTGGTGATCTGTGCTGGTCTCAAGGTGAGCTATAACTAATTAATTTAATTAAACCCATTTTTAATACCAAAATCAGTCCACAGTGACGGGAGATCTGCTGACTTCCAGCCAGACAGCGCTAAAGAATGCCCAAAAACGTTTGAAGCAAAGCCTGGGTGCAGCTGCAACCAAGGACGAGGAAGACGATGAGCTGGACGAGTCCGACGAGCTCTTTGCCATCGACCCTCAGATACCCGATGCCGTGTACTTCTGTTCCATCGAACCCCCCAGCGTATCCTCGCAAACCGCCATGGAGCAGGCACTGAGGCAACTGCAACGGGAGGATCCCAGCCTGCGTGTTAGCTACGATTCCGTCACCGGGCAGACAGTGCTCGGTGGAATGGGCGAGCTGCACATGGACATCATCAAGTCGCGCATCCTGAGCGAGTACAAGATCGACGTTGATCTGGGACCATTGCAGATTGCCTATAAGGAGACTATTGATACGCCAGCCTTAAACACACTAAGTGTGGAGAAGGAAATTGCTGGCAGCAAACAAAATGTCAGCATAACCCTGGAGGTGGTCAAGAATCAAACTGAGTTGTTCAGGTAAGATGAATTGAGGGATGTTTGCTTGAAAACGGATCTGATTGTCTGTTATCTGTCCATTTTAGTTTAGACAAGTCACCGGAGAACTTGCAAAACCTCAACACGCTGCGACCACGAATTCTTCAGGTTCTGCGAAAGGGATCCATCAGTGCTCTGGAGCGTGGACCTCGTGTTGGTGGACAGGTTGTGGAGACGCAGATTCGACTGCACAACGCGACTATTGGACGGGGCACTGCTGATTCCTTTGTCATGGCCACGGCAGCTCAGTGCGTGCAAAAGGTAGGTTTAATCTGTAATATCTAATGTGTGTGTAAATTTAACTATTATTTAAATTTAACTATTAGCTGCTGAGCACGAGTGGAACCCGGCTGTTGGAACCCATCATGGCCCTTCAAATTGTGGCACCCAGCGAACGTATTTCCGGCATTATGGCCGATCTTTCACGAAGGCGTGCGTTGATCAACGATGTGCTGCCCAAGGGTGAAAGAAACAAGGTAAAAGTCCTTAATCAGGCATAAATATGGAAGGCTTTTAATTAATACAGTCTCTTTCTTAGATGATTCTGGTGAATGCGCCTCTGGCCGAGCTCTCCGGTTACTCAAGTGCCCTGCGCACGATTAGCTCCGGCACAGCCAGCATGACGATGCAGCCATGTGGCTTCTCATCCATGAACTCTGCGGACGAAACGCTGGCGGAGCGAAGGGCCCAGGGCCTCGAATAAATTCCAGTGTTAACTAGTTGTATTGTTAACTAGTTGTACGCCAGCAGGCGGGTTTCCAACTGTCAGCTGCCCTTTTCGGGGCAGATGTTTGTTTGTAAATTTTGATCTGTCCAACAATAGATATTTTTGTGACTCAATACATGTCGGACCCCAATTTTGTTGTTAATTTTCAGAGCCGAGCCTCGAGCATTTTGAACGTAAGCAGTTGTAAATTCGCGTCACAGATTGGTTTTTTTTGTGTTAAGCGCTAGGCGCAACCATGGCGTTCTCCACTCAAAAGGAGTTCTTTCACGTGCCGTTCAATAACGAGACATACGAATTCGAGTGCATCGATGCTTGCGTTAAGCTGAAAAGCTATCCATCCACAATCGACGACAGATCATGGTCGGCCAGTGAGGACAGGAAGTCGCAGTTTGTGGCCGATCTGGTGGCCTGCAATTCACCGATCAAGAGGGAACGTGACGGAGATGCGAGGCCTACGCCCAGAACTAGTGCTCCATCGGGACCGGAGGATGAGTACGGTAGCAACTTGGTTGTGGGCGACAGTCTGATTAATGCCGCCGACGACACCATCGGCCGGATGCAGGATCTGATGATCAAGAACAACATGCTACAGAAGAAACTGGCCGACTCCGACGAAAAGCTGAGGACGGCCAACCAGGAGAGTGACGAGATCAAGCGGATTATGGACCAGCGCTACGACCCGGACAAGAGCAAGGCCCTCAAAAAGAAGATCAAGCAGCTGGCCGATGACGGCAAGATCAATCCGCAGGACGAGAAGGAGCTGAAGGATCTGCAGGCGGCCATCGACGATATGAACAAGGTATGGTATGTTGTGTACTTTTTTGTGTACTTTACCAATGGAGTTCCCACGGAAGGCCCACGACATCCTCGAGGCGGAGAATGCCAATCTGAAGCGGCTGATTGATAAGCAGTCGAAGCGCTGCAAGCTGGACAGCATCCCCATCGAGCCGGAAAAGAGCAACGACATCCCGTACCTGCAGAAGAAGATCGACGATCTGGGCAAGGAGGTGGCCCTACTGCGTGAGTTCGAGGACGAGGTGATGAAGCGGTGTGCCAAAAAGTGCGGTGCCGAGGGCGGCGGCGGTGGAGGTGGAGGGGGAGCTCCTTCAGGCTCAAGAGGTGGAGCTCCTGGCAAGGGCAGCTTCTCGCCGAACAAGGATGCCGATAACATCCAAAAGATCCTGGCGGATCGCGATGCCCTGCGCAAAAAGTGCAAGGAACTGGAGGAGCTCGGCGAAAAGGTCAACCAGCTGGAGGAAAAGGCCAACGAGGCGGAGTGTTTGACGAACAACCTCGAGGAGAATCTTCAGCAGCAGTGCCGGTGCATGCAGCAGTTGCAGTGCGAGATGCAGGACATGCAGAATTACTACGAGAACGAGGTGGACAAGGCTAAGGGAAACGAGGAGATACTGAAGGTACATAAGCTGTATAAGTCTTTCTAAACTAATATATCTCTGCCTCCAGTGTCGGTGCAATCAGATGAAGCAAGAGCTAGTGGCCGCCAAGTGCGCCGCCCAGCGGGCCCAGTGCCAGCAAATGGAGATCGATGTACTGCGAAACGAGCTGCGGAAGCGGGATATTGCCATCAACGCTTACGACTGCCAGTACCAGCAGCTAATGGTGAGTATAGGCACGGAGCTGCTGGGACGGACCATCTAAAAGCCTTTCATTCGGCCTCCAGATGAAGGCCAAGATGTTCAAGAGCGCCGGCTACCGTTTCCTCGACGATCTGCCGCCCGATTGCAGCGAAAGTTGTGTCGATGGGGGTGAGGAGGAGGATGAAGGAAACGGAGCACCCTGAAACCGGGATAACATTTCCTTTTGTTCAGATTGTTTCCAAATTTCCAACAGCCATTTATCGAAATCTAAAGTTTTATCAAATTAAACCATTCATACAACCGTAAAAGTGTGATTTTTATTCGAAACTTAAAATTTTTTAGATTTAAAACTCTGTTTTGACCAGTGAAAACTTCTGCAAAAATAACGGAATGAATTTAAAATTCAAAAATTTTTACCGTTATAACCGGTAACAAATCGATAACGGGTTGTTTACCTAATCGAAGTTATCGAATGTCACATTTGCCAGCAGAACGCGTTAGTGCCTTTCTGGCGGTGGAATTTTGTGAAGTTAAATCGAAATTACATAAAAAACAATAAATAATAAATAAAATACGATGGAGAAGCTTGCGTCGGCCAAAACGTGTCTCAAACTGTTGCAGGTGAGTGCCTTTACTGGTTGGGCAATCGAACATGTCCCTTGTAACGACGCTTTCATTGACAATTCCAGGTTGTGCCCGGCATGCAGCAGGCGGTCACCATTCCAGGTGGCCTGGCTCCTCCGCTCCAGAATCTGATCCAGATGCAGCAGGTGCGCCATCGTCAGACCAAGCACTGGCAGCCCGAGTTCAAGCGCCTGCGCAAGCAGAAGTTCGTGAAGATGGACCTGCCCAATCTGCGCGAGAAACAGGAGGACATCAGCAAGGAGGAGATGCGCAGCCGGATGAAGGAGCGCGGAGTCTTGCCCCCGCGTCCCTGGATGGAGCGTCCATTCCACATCAGTTGCACTGGCGGCATCTTCGAGGCATATGTCCCGCCGGAGGGCGATGGCAAGAAGTCCATCATCTCGACGTCGGGCGCCAAGCAGAAGCTGGAGTTCCTGGAGAAGAAGTCCAAGAGCCTGATGGCCGTGCGCAAGATTCGCTCATACGAGGAGAGCTTTAGCAGCGATGAGTTCGGCGCCGAAGCCCAGGAAATCTATATCCAGGCGCATACGCACATGGCCGCGAAGGATAAGTACAAGATCCGTGAGTTTGTCAGCGAACGGTGTTATCCGGAGATGATGCACAACGTCAAGGACAAGACCATTCGCTGGAAGTTCCTGCAGTCGCTGGAGCCGCCACGCGTCGTCCATGCCCGCGTCACCGAGGTGATCACCAAGGAGAACCAGTTCGCCCAGGTCACCGTGCGTTTTCACAGCCAACAGATGTTGGCCATCTACGACCGTTTCGGGCGGCTGATGCACGGCAGCGAGATCCTCACCAAGGACGTGTTAGAGTATGTTGGGTAATACTATACATTAGCGGGCTCACCCCCGAAATTCGCGAAAAAATTATCCTCGATGGACCGCGATTTCTTAAGAATTTACGTGCAAAAAGAACTTGGCGGTCGGCCATGGTTCTCTTGTAATTGAATTTTAAAGTTCCTGGGTTTGCTATAAAAAACAAGGGTGCTTTTCTCATACTTGCTATAAAAATCGAGTTGTCTGCCCCCAATATTCAAATTTTTATCAAAAAATTTTGTTTATTGATTCATATTGTTCAACATGACGTGCCAGTCTTGCGTTTTTTATAGTGGTGTCCCCGTTAGGCCTAGTCCACGCTTCAGATCCGAATATAACAAGAGTCTCCTAATTAACAGCTGAGTTGTTGTCGAAGGTGTCCTAAAAATATATATGCGAAATTTTATGATGTATGTTAAATTTGAAATGAAAGCATCGTGCAAGTACAAATTAAAAAAAAAATGGAACGAGTCACAAGTAAAATTTGGCATGAAATTAAAAAAAAATCGCCGCGATTTTTTTTTAATTTCATGCCAAATTTTACTTGTGACTCGTTCCATTTTTTTTTTTAATTTGTACTTGCACGATGCTTTCATTTCAAATTTAACATACATCATAAAATTTCGCATATATATTTTAGGACACCTTCGACAACAACTCAGCTGTTAATTAGGAGACTCTTTGTTATATTCGGATCTGAAGCGTGGACTAGGCCTAACGGGGACACCACTATAAAAAAACGCGCCTGGAACTTTACCTCAATGGTGGTGCGGAAAAGTGTTCATTGAAACTATTTAAATAAATATAAAGATACAAATTGTTTGAGGTTTAATTAATGCATTAAAATGGTGGGGGACCTTGGATGGATGTGATCGTTCCTGGCCGTCACTAAAATCTCAATCATGTCCTTTATAGTCCACGCTCCACTCATAACATGATTATTTGCATAAGTTTTTTCATTAGACAAAAAATACAATTAAAAAAATGTGACAAAAGTCTACACTTTTTTTATAGGAACTCATTTAAGCAATTAAATAATTTTATAGGAACTCATTTGAACAATTAATTAATTTTATAGGAACTCATTAAAACTTAATTACTTTGATTGAAAATATGAGAAAAGCACCCTTGTTTTTTATAGCAAACCCGAGAACTTTGAAATTTAATTACAAGAGAACCATGGCCGACCGCCAAGTTCTTTTTGCACGTAAATTCTTAAGAAATCGCGGTCCATCGAGGATAATTTTTTCGCGAATTTTGGGGGTGAGCCCGCTAATGTATAGTATTACCGTATGTTGTGTTCGAGAAGCACATCTCCAATGAATATGGCAAGTGGCGGCTGCACGACAAGATCATCCCCGATTGGCTTCCGGCCAAACAGCCGGCTCCCATTACCTATCGCCTCATCGAGGATATAACAGAGGAGTCTCCAAAGGAACTGAGTGCTGGGGAAGAAAAGGAAACCAAACCACTGGAGATAGCCAGCGAACAGCCCAAGGAGCAACTGCAGCTGTCCACGCCGGTTGAGAGCCGTGCGAAACCTTCCCTGACCATTTGATTGTACTTCTTGTGGGCCGCCTGGCGGCTCAAAAGAATGCGCCTTAATGTAGCCGAATGATTTATGATTATAATTTAAAAAGAAATATTTTCATTTGTTGTTTTTATTTTATGTTTTTACTTTAATGGCGAATACGAGTATGGGAAAATATGTAACTTTGAACAAATACTCACGCGTAATGCTTCCATTTTAATAAGTTTATGTTCACATTTAAAAGGTTTTTTATTTTTGTTATAGTTTAGTCAAACGTCGTCAGCACCTATCGATATTATTTCAAAAGTTATTCATAAATTAAGTAATTTTTGTGACGTTTTCAGAGCAGAAATCATGTCACAGAAATCTATTCCAACTGAAATCCGTTATGCTTCTG
>JBAMCJ010001100.1:0-85560 GCA_037075205.1 Drosophila prostipennis | reverse complement strand
GCGTCGAATAACATTAGAAAGTGGTAACACTTTTTCTATTCGAAATGTCCAGGTTCCACACCAGAGCATCCAGGTTCCACACCAGAGCATCCTGGCTTCACACCAGGAACGAAAATCGAGTTTGCGGTATAAAAATTAAACTCAGGGCATAAATTTAACACTATTTAGTCTTAACTTAACACTATTGAGTCTTCTCCTTACATTATTTAGTGTTGAGTTAATACTGTCAGTTTAACACTAGCTGTAGTATACTTTTAAAACAACGCTCATTAAATGTAAACTTTTGGATATTTTTTTGGGTGTACGTATCTATGAATATTTGGGCAAATGCAGCCGTTTTACCGCTTATGTCGCTGATCATCTCCAGAATGGGCGCCATCCAGTTGAATTCCGGGGATTGGTCGGGGACGCTGATATTGAAGTAAACTTTGCGCTGGCCACGGTCAGAAAAAATGCAAGCCAATTGCAAGATCCTTAGTTTCCCGGCATCTGGAGCGGATTTCATGTTGGTGTTGGTAAAAGGGAACAATTTACTCATTAGTTAAGCACTAAGACACAATTTAAATATACTTACTTTTCAAATAAGCCCAAAATAACGCAAATATAAAAATTTTCTAAGAAAATTACCTTAAACAGACCGCAGCTTCGCTTACAAAATACACTAATGTCAAACCCTTAATATACTAACGCGTCGAATAACATTAGAAAGTGGTAACACTTTTTCTATTCGAAATGTCCAGGTTCCACACCAGAGCATCCAGGTTCCACACCAGAGCATCCTGGCTTCACACCAGGAACGAAAATCGAGTTTGCGGTATAAAAATTAAACTCAGGGCATAAATTTAACACTATTTAGTCTTAACTTAACACTATTGAGTCTTCTCCTTACATTATTTAGTGTTGAGTTAATACTGTCAGTTTAACACTAGCTGTAGTATACTTTTAAAACAACGCTCATTAAATGTAAACTTTTGGATATTTTTTTGGGTGTAGTACTCAGTACGACGAAAACTGCTAGCTAACCATAGGAGTAAGCGAGAGGCAAACAGGTAGCTAACGCCTTTAGCTGGGACTTTTTCCCACCGCGGTACTCAGTTCAGCTAAGGAAATGGCAAGGAAATACCAAAAAAATACCAGTTTTTTTTTTTAATTGAATATTTATTTTGTTTTTAAAGATGTTATTTAAATTTTTAAACCTATTTCAATTTTCCGATTCTGAATCGGAATTTTCTTGTTGTACATTGTAGTACAAAAGTAAATTTTGACCTTCAATATCAAAAGAAACTTGTTTGCTCGAGTTATTGGCCGAACTTTTGCATAAACTTGTTATTACTGGATCCGACAATACTAACAATATGTGCAAAAGATCCTCCATTGTGTTAGACCGCGAGTTTTTGCGCGTATGGTTCAAGCGAAAATTTCTTAAATCTTTGTTTCGGGCTTCCAAGGCTTCTTCTGACAACATCCCCATTGGAAGTGGTACAGTTTTAATAATATCCGCTCCGTGAATCAAAATCTTGTGCACTGAGGATCTAATCTACTGTCTTCACTCAGAAGAGCCAAATGTTCGGATAACCAACCCGCGTTCTTGTCCTCAAAACGCTTTATAACCCTATTACATTTTCTCCATCTTTTACTGAGAATTTTACAACAAAAATTTTAACGGCGCAATGTATAAAATTCAAATCCGTATCAGAACATTTAGATTTGTCTAGAAAATTCTCAAAAATATGCTCAACTAGTGCAGTATTCTTCTTCGTGGCGTCTGTTTCCCTATGCCATACTGCATGTATAACTTGTACCGACTTGATTGCTGAAAATATCCCAAACTTTAGCAGGGGCACGTAAGGGCAGCTAATCTTGAATTATTTACACACTGGACGAACCATAGTTTACCACAGATATTCATTTTTTGCGGGCCGGGACGAGCTTCACAAAGTTTTAGTCTACAGAAGCAGAAGTTTTCTTTCAAAAAGCGGGCTACAAACATTGATGGATTTAAACTAAAACAAGAGAGAACGCTATAGTCGGGTTGGTGTCCCGACTATCTAATACCCGTCACTCGGCTAAAGGGAGTGCGATGGAGATGGAGATATGAACTTTGATCAGCAATAACTTTTTAACGAATGGTCCGATTTAAAAAATTTCTTCTACATTTCGATAGGTATTGATAACCACAACAAAACTGCATTTTTACTTTTCCGAAATATTTAAATTTTTAAAATCTTTTATAAACTATTGTGGGCGTTAGAGAGGGCGTGGCACCTTTTTGAAATAAACTTGCGCTGCGTAGGAGCTCTAAGAATCTTCATGCCAAATACCAATCCTCTACCTTTTTTAGTTTCCGAGATCTCAGCGTTCATACGGACAGACAGACAGACGGACAGACAGACATGGCTAGATCGACTCGGCCAGTGATCCTGATCAAGAATATATATACTTTATGGGGTCGGAAACGCCTCCTTCTAGCTGTTACATACTTTTGCACGAATACAATATACCCTTTTACTCTACGAGTAACGGGTATAACTAGTCTCTCAGTTTTAAAGCTATCGGGCTAAAACTTTCCCAAAAGTCTTCTTTCTGTTGCAGGTAGTATATAAGTCGGAACGAGCCGGATCGGACAACTATATCATATAGCTCCCATAGGAATAATCGGGAAAAAAATGAAAAACAAGAGAGAACGCTATAGTCGGGTTGGTGTCCCGACTATCTAATACCCGTCACTCGGCTAAAGGGAGTGCGCGGGAGATGGAGATATAAACTTTGATCAGCAATAACTTTTTAACGAATGGTCCGATTTAAAAAATTTCTTCTACATTTCGATAGGTAAAAAAAAAAAAAAAAACTGCATTCGCTTCCTTCTCCCTGTTACATACTTTTGCACGAATACAATATACCCTTTTACTCTACGAGTAACGGGTATAACTACGAATACAACATCTACTCACAGGGCACAAAACATTCATTTTATTTTACTACATACCTTGAACTTTAGGAAAAAGGGGAACTTGTTTTAAAACAGGTGAAATCCAACAAAATGTAGCAAATATAAAAATAAGTGCATCAATCAAGCTATACGCTTTGAGAAGTTTAGTGCTACTATATGTTACCTTTGAGAGCTAACAGCTGATCTAGTTTATCGATTTTTCAGTGTTAGTGTTTTTTTCAATAAATGATTATTTTATTATCGGTAGAAAACAAAACATTTTTAATTTTTAACAGTTCAAAATTTGCTTAATCTTAAGCTAAAACAGCCAAATCGGCCACTGTGCGGTGTGCCAATTACATATTATAAATGGAAGGAAAACACCAAAAGCCAATGGAAAACTTTTTGTAGGAGTTGCGGCAATACATATCGCCATGCCAACAGCAAATTTAAAGGTTGCGACCCAGGTCCGCTCAAATTTTATAGGGTCTTCCCACAGAGCTCCATCCACCATCTACCATCCGTTGAACGGATGGTCCGTAAGGTTTTGCCGTTCCGAAAATTTCCCAGTTAGTCCGCCATCCAATTTTAACGGACTTTGACGGGCTCTTTTATGCGATAGTTAGGCGATGTTTTTTCGGTGCAACTCTGAATTCTTCCTCTTGACTGTGAAAAATGGAACATTGACTACGAGAACAAATCAAATCAATGGCGGGAAAAAATTAAATAATGCTCAAGTTCATTGTTTTTTGGCTATTGTTGAATTATTTGTAGTTTGTTATGAGCGGAAAAGCATTCGCAAACAAGTTGCTATGTGTGGGCCAAAATTTAAGCTGTTCTGCAAATGAAAACATCAATGTTTACAGCGAAGTCTCAGAATATGCTCTGCAATTCGTAAATACTAACAAATATTAATTAAAAGTGTACTATGTTCTCCTATAAAGCTCCAAAGTTGCTATAAATTACCAAAACAGCACAAATTTGGTTTTGTTTACAAAATTTTTCACATTAATATTGGCTAGACAGAGGCGTAGAAAGAGCGGAGTGTGGGGTACGGGAGGTTAGGCTTTCCCCCAGTCAGCAATATGTAAGCATACTCGTTATAGAATGTATTATAAAAGCTCAGATATGTTTTAAACTATTATCTTATGCTATTTATTATATTATTTTACAATAAGTTTAGGAAAACGCCATTTTACGCCAGTTTTGCCGAGTTAAAATCCCCCTTCGTCAATGTTGAGTTGAGCAACTGCTCTTAAGTCAGCTGTTATCGGATGGTAGATGGTGGATGGAGTTTTGTGGGAACACGAGTTTCACATTCGTCAAAAATTCCAACCGTTTCACACGGATGGACTGTATGGGAAGAGGCTATTAAAGTAATTTTTTGTAAGGCGCCAGCCTCTTGTTTTCTTTGTTGTGAGCCCAGCTGATTTACATTTAACTCTGAAAACTTCGGTCACACCAAAAGACTAATAGTTTTCGACAAGTAATAGCCTCTTCCCATAGAGTCCATCCGTGTGAAACGGTTGGGATTTTTGACGAATGTGAAACTCGTGTTCCCACAGAACTCCATCCACCATCTACCATCCGATAACAGCTGACTTAAGAGCAGTTGCTCAACTCAACATTGACGAAGGGGGATTTTAACTCGGCAAAACTGGCGTAAAATGGCGTTTTCCTAAACTTATTGTAAAATAATATAATAAATAGCATAAGATAATAGTTTAAAACATATCTGAGCTTTTATAATACATTCTATAACGAGTATGCTTACATATTGCTGACTGGGGAGAGCCTAACCCCCCGTACCCCACAGTCCGCTTTTACTACGCCTCTGTCTAGCCAATATTAATATGAACAATTTTGTAAACAAAACCAAATTTATGCTGTTTTGGTAATTTATAGCAACTTTGGAGCTTTATAGGAGTACATAGTACACTTTTAATTAATATTTGTTAGTATTTACGAATTGCAGAACATTTTCTGAGACTTGGCTGCAAACATAGATGTTTTCGTTTGCAGAACAGCTTAAATTTTGGCCCACACATAGCAACTTGTTTGCGAATGCTTTTCCGCTCATAACAAACTACAAATAATTCAACAATAGCCAAAAAACAATGAACTTGAGCATTATTTAATTTTTTCCCGCCATTGATTTGATTTGTTCTCGTAGTCAATGTTCCATTTTTCACAGTCAAGAGGAAGAATTCAGAGTTGCACCGAAAAAACATCGCCTAACTATCGCATAAAAGAGCCCGTCAAAGTCCGTTAAAATTGGATGGCGGACTAACTGGGAAATTTTCGGAACGGCAAAACCTTACGGACCATCCGTTCAACGGATGGTAGACGGTGGATGGAGCTCTGTGGGAAGACCCTATAAAACTCTTAGCCGAACTGAGTACTAGGCTTATAAATAAAATATTAGTACAATCGTCAAAGAGTCCCGAACCACAAAAATGTTCAATTCTGCCAATAAATAGTTACTTTCACAACAACAAATACACACAATTAGCAAAGACACACACCCAAAAAAAAACCAAAATACACGTAACTATTTTTTATAGTTCCGTAACTATCGGTATAGATTTACCTATACGGGCCAATAACATTTGTTTGTGTGTATACTCATACACGCCAGCAAGATCCGCGAAATACAGGAAAAGCTGCTGCCCGTAATGAAAACCGGAAACCGCCAGTATCTAAGCAGTAATAAGGTGGCAAACAACATGCTGTCCGCCATGGACAATGTTCTGCCCAAAGGCTCGCGCCGATTTGAATCCATTTATATAACTTGAAATTTTATTCTGAAAATTCACTGTTAAATATCCTGATGCCGTATTTTTTTGGTTGTGGGCAAGGGTGAAGAGGTGGGGCGTGGGTGACTCGGTTAAGTGGCAATGTAGCATGTACTCAAACCAATGTAAAATGTATATTTTGTAACGTTTCAATGCCATGCCATATGTATAACGACAGAAGCGACACCTTAACGTTTGGGAACAATGCTTACTATTTGTTTCAAAGTCCTTCCGAAAGAGGCTGCACAGGTGATGTTGAATATATGAAAAAGTAATGTAATTGTATATTAAGTGTATCATTGAGCTCCATGTACTTCGCTAAGCAAGAAAACGCTTAAACACCACCGGTAGAGGTCGCTCCGAGTCACTCTGATTTTTATAATTCCCAACTGTTTTTTCTTTTAATTGTTCGTATATATAGGGTTTTTTTCGGTATTACATCGTTCTTGCTTCGGCAGAACATATACTAAAATTGGAACGATACAGAGAAGATTAGCATGGCCCCTGCGCAAGGATGACACGCAAAATCGTGAAGCGTTCCACATTTTTTTGCTTACCTGAACATAATTAAAACCAAAATAGGTTCTCGTTAGTAACATTTAAGAATTTAACTTTTGCTGCCGTAGCGGTAGTAGAAAGTGGAAGGTTTAAATTATTTCTATCTTTTGTTTTTAAATTTTTGTTAAGACGAAAAAGATATCCCCAAATCAATTATTTTTAACCACACAGAAAAACAAAGAGAACGCTAAAGTCGGGTGCCCCGATTATCGGATGCCCGTTACTCAGCTAAAGGGAGTGCGAGGGAGATGGAGATATACAACTTTGATCGGGCATATATTTTTAACGAATGCTCCGATTTGAAAAAAAAAACAAAATTGCATTTATACTTCTCCAAAATCTTTAAAAATGTGGGCGCCAGACACATTTAAGTATCGTTTGTGGGCGATTGTGGGCGTTAGAGGAAGCCCAAGAATATGTATTGGTAATCCCAACTTTCTAGCTTTTATAGTTTCTGAGATTTCAGCGTTCATCCGGACGGACAGGCGGACAGACGGACATGGCTATATCGACTTTTTAACAACCCTACTAATCGGATATCTTGCCATTTTTTGGGTCACGGGCAATCACGCAATACACTAACACAAAAAAACATAATATAAATAATCCTTTTACCACCCCCCTTCCACTCCATAGAAATTCCATTTCTTTTTTTTCATTTAATTTCTTAAATTTTATATTTCTTATTTTTTTTAAATAAATATTAATTTTTTTCAAATTTCCTTTTCCACACCAACATAAATCCCTCCTCCAAATTTGGTGGAACGAACACACAACTTCTCTGATCTAGTCGCGGCGTTTACGTAGCGATCCAAAACAAAACGTTGCAGGTTTTTTAATTTTTTTTGATCGAGTCCGAATTTAATTTTTATCCCAGGAGGTGAGTGGTGATGGCAGTCGGGTCAAAAACTCGCTAAATCCGATATGGTCGAAGACGACTTCGTGTAGCATTTAGACGATTTTATTTTGAAAACTGGTGCTAGCGATCAGATTCTCCACATTCTACTTTTCGTCGAATGTTTATAATGCGGCTAAACACATTGTAAGTAGGCTTTAAGCTCTCCATTAAAGCCCTTCTTTAAATTTAACATACGGATCCAAATATGGCAAAAAGTCTCATCCCTAAAGATTTATAATTTGAAAGAGCGATACTCGTAATTAAAGGGATACGCGCACAGCGCAAACCGTAAAAGCTGGTGCAGGCAATTTTTAACACACATACTCGGCACAAATTACAATGTGGGTCCGATCGCAAGTTACCGATCGACAATTACAATGTGCGCCCAAACCACAGCCAAACTTTAAGAGCTAGAGCAGCCAAATTTATACCAAGCATTCAATTCGTTTCGACCACTTTTAAAAACTTCTAAAGCGCGGACAAAGTCGCGACACCATTATACAATAAACATTTATGTTTTTTATAAATAACATTTCATTTCTGGCGTTCATTTTCGCTTTAATTTCGTAAGCTAGTGTAATTAACAACTTAAACATAGAATTTAACAATGGTTTACGTAACTAAATGAGAACATTTTGATTACTTCTGGCGCGTAACAATCGCATTATCAGAGAGTTCTTGTCGAGCCCGTAGATGGAGGTCTGGCCACTGGACTCCGAAAATGACTCATCCGCCGCGTAGTCCGCGTTCAGGGTGGTTGTGGCCAACTCGTCGGAGGCCACGGTGGTTGTCGACTCGCTGCCGGTGGTTTGGCTGTTCAGCTCCTCGGCTTCAGTGGTCGAAGATGGTGTGGCAGCTGTGGAGCTTGAGTCAATGCTGGTGGTTGGCGCATCAGTTGTCTCCTCGGAGTCAGAGGTGGAGTCTTCACTTGCCGTTTCTGCTGAGGAAGAGGCCGTATTCAGACTGGTGGAGAATTCAGTGGTCGCGGGGTCGGTGGTGCTGGGCGGCGCAGTGGTGCTTGGCACAGGTGTGGTTGAGGTTGAAGTGGTGGTCTCTTTGGTGGTCAGCATGAGCAGCAATTCATGCTCAGCCTCTTCATAAGCACTGGCGGAATTTCCTATATCCAAATTTAAGAGCTCCGTGGATGCCATGCTCAGAACGGCTGGTAGTTTGGCTGGTGGAGCCGTTGTGGTGGTGCTAGTTGATGTGGTGAAAGGTCTGGTGGTGCTCGATTCTCTTGGTGAGACAGTCCAGTAGTAAAAGGGGTACTTCTCGCTGTGCGCCTTCTTGAAGGATGTTGGTTTCTTGCCAAAGATCCCCTTGACATTATCGAGAGTTTTTCTCACCAGCCAGTTGTCATTGGAGGACCAGGATGCATCTTCATCAGTACTGACGTGATTTGATCCACTTGATCCACCGTAGCCCGAAAATCCTGCAGTGGCGAGCTCAATTTTCCGAATCTTGCGATTATTAACTTCTAGGGACGGTAAAGTGGCCTTGAAAGTTCTCTTCACCGGCTGACGTTGTTTGTATAATGTGAATGGAGCCTTGGAGTGTTGTGGTCTTTAGCACTGGCTTTCTAGTTCTACTCTGAACTGCGGTGTTATTCTTCCCATATAAAACACGTGGCACCAAAGGTAAAGGGCGGCTTCTTTCAGTGGAAATTCCCTTAGCAGCCTCTCCGCTGTTTTTTGGGCACTCACCTCTATGGACTAGTTCCCAAACTGTAGGATAGATAATAGTGAGAATTATATTTTATTATTTTATTAGATTTTCTTAAAATTTGTATTTAGATCTTACCGCTGTTCGGATCCTTGCAGCGAACTCGCTCCAAGTAGCACTCGTTGATTATTGTGTGATTGATGCCGTTGCGTGTGGCACAAATGGGTTGATAAACTGTGGGACAAGGCTTGTCGCAGCGACGACAGGTTCCATCATGGGAAATGGTCCATGCTGTAGAGATTGAAATTGTCGTTAGAATATGTCTTGATAATCTGCATTTTTAATGAACAAAATTTTATGAAATTTTAGAAATCTAAGAGTTTACTTCTTAAAGGGTTAGTTACTTCTTATCATACAAATCTAAATAACTTGGAGTTGCATTTTAAAAAGAAGTGTACCTATGCCAATTTAGGTCTCTAAGTGGTTTCATTTACGTAAGCTCAAATCTGCAACTATTATCAAAATATTGTATTTTTTTAACTCTACGAGGACCAGAGATGTAGATTGTTTAAGTTCCACATAAACTCTACGAGTACCAGATAACTTGTTCGAAAGAAACTGGTAGAGGTTTCTTTACCCTACATGGTATGTATATAGCCTCCTATGATAAACTTACCGTTTCCGACTTTTTGGCTGTACTCCATCAGTTCACAGACATTGGAAAAGGTGCGGGTCTGGCTCTTGAAGCTGCCACAAACGGGCTCGTTGCCGAAAACGCATGTCTTCACGGGGACTCGTCGCAACTTCGATTTCGGGGGGACCACTACGTAGGGCTTCCTGGCGGGCAGGGAGTAGCTCTTCTCCATGGCGCCAGTGTGGCTGATGAACTGCGTGTGAAAGGTCGAGGGGGCGTAGATCTGCACGGCGTCCTCCGGTATCTGGAAGTCTTCCGCTTGAGTGGTCAGCCCTCTGCTGTGGTGGCTACGCTTCGTGCGTTCCGCATCCGACTTTGGCTTGGTCTTGGGCTTCTGCTTGCGACTGTGCTTCATCTTGGTGCTGTCCTCGCCACAAAGGCCCTCGGAAACAATGCGCCAATCTGTGCACATGAAAAAGATGCAAATTGTGGTTAATCTCATCGTGTTTTATAACCAAATGGGGCGATAAGGGTGGAACTAGGAGTACTCACTTCTCTGGGTCTTGATGTTCTCCGCGTTAACCAGACACTCGTTGGAGAAGGTGGACTTGACACCCGCATACATGGCGCAAACAGGACGGTAGATTCTGGTGCAGGGCACGGGCACAGGTTGTTTCCGGCTGCTCAGGGGCACTGTGTTGGCCTTGGGACACACGCCCCACTGATGGACCATCCAATCCGACCGGGAAAGGCAAGCAGTTCGCATCATCTCACAGCGACTTCTGAATGTCTTGCGTTCGCCGCTCATCGAGCTGATCCCGCAAACTGGCTGATATCTTGAGTTACATTCAAACTCGCAGGTGGGAAAGCAAAAGCGGAGGGTCACGTCATCTATACAGGGATATTAATTAGAAGGAAAATATAGTTAGTTGTATGAAAATCATGAGTCAGTGAAGTTCAGGTTAGATTTGTAAGGCCCTGTAGATTTCCATTTCTCGAAGTCATGTTAGGGTTCCAGTTGGTTATCTGTCAGATAAAGTTACCCAATTCGCTTTCTCAATGTTATATTAATTTAACGGACGTCAAACCGTTACAGGGTTACACGATTCTATAGGAAATTCGGTCGGACAAACCAAAAAGGGAACTTTTTGAGGTCGCTATCGGTTTGTCGACCGACAAAATAAACTAGAACATTGCCACTAGTTAAGTAATTTGTATAATTGTATATTTTCCAAAAATCAAATCAAATCAAATTATAATCACGGCATTGAGATATCGGCCCTAAGCATGTGTCTTTATATTTGTAATGTAATTTGTTTTTTCGGAAATATAGCAATGATGGTATTTATTTTACTCTGCTGTTTTCTGCTCACATTGCACTGAAGGTTATACTCACACAGAGGACCATTCATGAGGTTGCCTCGCTGGGCCTTTCGCAGGTCACATTCGTTGGCGAACAAGAAGTACATTCCATTTTCCCGACTCTGGGCGCACGCTGGAGTGTCGTCGTCGGAGCAGAGCATGCTCATCTGGTCCTGGCCAGCGGATGCCAGCAGCACTTGTAAAACTATTCCCCAGCAGAGACCTATCACCTTTCGCCCAGCCATGTTCTTGCGCTTCTGAGACAGTTGCGAAACTCAATGCAATTCGAGATGCGTCCGGGCCTTATATATGCCAGCGGTGGCACGCGTGGGGCTATGATACATAGCTCCCCGGTATGATGATATGATCGGAGCCGAAATTCAGCAGTCATCACATTGCGCGATAAACACGCTTGGCATCGGCATTCTGCGAAATTTGTCACTGTCGATAGATGATTCGATTGTCCGGATTCGCTCTATTGATAGCGCCAGCCGACGCGTCAATTAGATGCTCCCAAAGTGCGGAGTGCAGACTCTGCGGCTACGTGATATTCGGTCGATTTCGGAAAAGCGGCGAGATAAGCCCAAAGCTGGCATTTGCATAGATTGTGCGGCGACAGCTTTATAGTTAGTATCTTTTCCGCCCGTCTCTAAGCTGATAATGCGCTCATCCTCTGCCATTTTCTGGCATAAATACAAATAAATGTGTGGGGGAAAATGCACAGCAGAAATTCTTTTTCGGCCAACTCATGCCCAGCTGCCAGCACATTTCCCCGCCGACTGAATGAATTATAGTAACGTATGCTATCTGTGCAGGAAGTTGTCCGAGATGCGGTGGATAAGCTCCTCCCGATGACGGCGACTCATTCAATAAAAAATTCAGAAAATTGTCACGCTCACTGTGTTCAGATAGTCCGAAATATCATGGGCTATTGTTGGCTTAAATAATCGCTTGGTTCTGACTTTAATCGACGGAATTGTGTTTCGGCAAGATGTTTTCGATTTAATTTCTTAATTAGTCAGCCTAAAGATAGTTTCAGTAATTGTTCAAGATATTTGGTGAGGTCAAGGTTTAAATGTTACCGAGTTATACGATCAACAAATGCAATATTTTAATACCCCTTACTCGTAGAGTAAAAGGGTATATTGTATTCGTGCAAAAGTATGTAACAGGGAGAAGGAAGCGTTTCCGACCCTATAAAGTATATATATTCTTGGTCAGGGTCACTAGCCGAGTCGATATAGCCATGTCCGTCTGTCCGTCTGTCTGTCCGTCCGTATGAACGCTGAGATCTCGGAAACTATAAAAGCTAGAGGATTGGCATTTTGCATGAAGATTCTTGGAGTTCCTACGCAGCGCAAGTTTATTTCAAGAAGGTGCCACGCCCCCTCTAACGCCCACAATACTTAATATACGATTTTAAAAATTTAAATATTTGGGAAAAGTAAAAATGCAGTTTTGTTGTGCTTATCAATGCCTATCGAAATGTAGAAGACATTTTTTAAATCGGACCATTCGTTAAAAAGTTATTGTTGATCAAAGTTTATATCTCCATCTCCCTCGCACTCCCTTTAGCCGAGTGACGGGTATTAGATAGTCGGGACACCAACCCGACTATAGCGTTCTCTCTTGTTTTAGTCAGAATATTACCTAAAATCTAGGCCAAAAATGACACCCATTTTAGGCCATTAATGGCCTAAAATTTTGGATCACGGAATCCTAAAGGCCATTTAAGGACTTAGCTCCAGTTTTAGGCAAATTTTACCTATATTCTAGGCTTTTTTTTGACATTTTAGGTCTTTTTTTTTCTGGGTGTATGTAACAGGGAGAAGGAAGCGTTTCCGACCCTATAAAGTATATATATTCTTGATTAGGATCACTAGCCGAGTCGAGCTAGCCATGCCCGTCTGTACGTCCGTATGAACGCTAAGATCTCGGGAACTATAAAAGCTAGAAGATTGGCATTTTGCATGCAGATTCTTGGAGTTCCTACGCAGGGCAATTTAATTTCAGTCGAGGGTCACGCCCCCTCTAACGCTCATATTCGCCCTAAGCTATTTTTGATAGGTGTCTGCCGCATTTAAAGATTTCGGAAAAGTAAAAATGCAGTTTTCTTGTGTTTATCAAAGCGGACCATTTGTAAAAAAGTTATGCGCGATCAAAGTTGTATATCTCCATCTCCCTCGCACTCCCTTTAGCTGAGTAACGGGTATCTGATAGTCGGGGCACCCCACTATAGCGTTCTCTCTTGTTTTATTTTAAATAATTATTACTTAAAAACTAATTTACGGTATTAATATAACAACAATTATAAAATAAAATCAGTCGTGTAAATTCAATGATTCACCTGTTAACCCATTCAATACATTTTTTCAAATGCTTAAGAAATGCCAGCCCCGTAATTATTATAATGGACTGTAACATTTTAAGAGCAACTACTCTGTTATTTATAGATTCTCGATTATTGCTGCCGAAAAGCAATTAGCCAACTACCGCTAACCAAAAATGTGGGTCAAGTAGGTCAAGTTCCGCCAGTGATGGGACCCCTAATTGAAATATTATTTAATAACCGCTGCGGAACACTAGGCGCTGCTGGAGTCTCCGCTAATTTGTGTTCTTACGGTTCTCCAATCTCGGCTGCTAATCTGGCCAGGCGATCGGGCCTGCTGTATTTCCCAGTTACCAGTTACCAGCTACCAATTCCCAGTTCCCAGTTCCCCAGTTGGCATCGCGTCACAGTCACGCGCAGGCGTCATGCCAACTTTGGCAGCTGCTGCTCCCCAGCTCTGCGGGCCAATTGCTAATTTCGCGAGGCGGCCAGAAACTTCTTCCCGGCTAATGACAAACAATTTGAGCCCCAGCAACGGGTGCTAAAATTACAAAATCTAATAACGCGCGGCGGAGGAGCAATTTGGCCGAAAGAAAGCCGCGGCGGAGTTGCTGAATCGCGAAGAGAGCGCTGAATGAAGTGGCTCGAAGAGCAGGAGAGAGTCGAGTCGAGTCGAGCGATCGCAGCTCTGGCCCATCGTCTTGGCCAGAAAAAGTCGGGCCAGTCTAACGACGAGATCTGAAGCATAAAGACATGCGACGTCTCGGGTGCAACGGCCGTCAGAGTCATTGAACGCTTGCATTTTCCTGGCCGAAACGATAAAACGTGAAAACGCTAAGACACTAAACCCAAAATCGAGACAGTGCCAGCCGAAAGTCGGCTTACTCAATAAACTTTGGCAGATAAATAAATAAACAATTAAGAGCCAGAATGGTGCTGGCCACGCCCCCTGTGAGTAAGGGCGGGAACGCGGGCGGCTGCTTCATGGACCAGTATCAGCAGTATTCGGCCCACTGTGAAACCGCGGACAGTGGCAATGGCAGTGACCTGGAGAGCACCGGGCTGCCCACCAAACCGGATGACAGCGAGGAGAGTGGCCCCTCCTCCCTGGGCAGCGACTCGATGCACGGGAGCAGCACGGAGTACGTGAGGCAGGCGGCCTCGCAGCCCAGTGGCCAGCGGCAGCGGCAGAAGTCGCTGAGGGTCCTGGGAGCCCTGCTGCCCGACAGCCTGCTCAGGGACATTCGCGATCGGAGGAGCACCGAGTACGTGGTGACATTCTCGCAGCCGGAGGACGAGGAGAAGGGGCAGATCCCCGACAAGGCCCCCGAGAAACCCAGTCCGTTTCGCCTGGCCCGCGAGTCGCTGAGCGAGGAGAAAATCGAGGAGCTGCGGGCCGCCGTGGAGCGGGCCAACTTTGTGCAAACCGGTGAGGAGTCGCTGGACAGCATCGACGCCACCTCGCAGTCTCTGCCGGCCAGCAGCAACATCGGCGGACACCGCGGCCACATCAACTACAAGTATGCCGACGACCAATACTACAGCTTTCACATTAACGAGCACGAGAACTTCGGCGGGTTCTCGGGAAACGGAGACGAGGCGGACGGCTCAGGGGGAGCGGGCACGGGGGCGGGATCCGAGAGCGGGATCCTAACGGAGCAGCAAGACCTCTTCGCCGGCTACCGGGACGTGCGATGTGGGGCCAGTTCCACCCAGTCCACCATCCGCTCCGCCAAGGGAACGGTGCGGGGCGTCAGGAACCGTGTGCGCAATGGAATAGCCACGTTCTTGCAGCTCCACCAGCAGCCCAATGCCAAGGTGAGTCTCGGGATCAAGATGGGATGGGATGGGATTGTATGGGTAGTCCATGGATCAGGTCTTCTTTTACCGGTTTTAATAATTACTGTCTTGAACCTATTTTCATGCAATCGTTACGCACTGCCTCTTACTCAGGCACAGAAATCAGACAAACTTTACTACTCTGGTCACTTGAATAATCGAGCAAAATTCCAGAGCAAACGCAAATTCTTTGAACATTTTGCAAGTCTTTTATTAAAACTTTTTAATACAGATTGGAATATCACTTTTGAAACTTGTTCTAGAATATCACATTTATCAAGAACATAAATTAGTCATTTTTAGTCAAAATTTCGGTATACATAAATAAATATTTTTAAAAGCACTCGGAATGTTTTCAAAGTTTAAAATTAAAAATTGTACCAAAACAAATAAATAAAGTCAACTATATTATAACTTAAAATTTTCCAAAAATAACACGATCTCGGCAGCCTTCGCTACACTTTCAACCGCATCTGCAGGTCTGAGTTCCGATATGAATATTCAGTTATCGATGGTTATTCAGTTCCCACGCTGCTGGGCGTCGGCAGAGGCATCCAGTGGCGTTGAGTCACCTGCTCGCCCAAATTATGCAATTGGCTCGGTGCGAGCATCTTGCCAATTGTCTGCATCTCAGCATTTCAGCGGGCCGAAATGGAGAAAGTGCTGGCCAACAATTGAGGCGGCCGATGTGTGGCTGCGGCCTTTCAATATCTTTCACATTTCGTATTTCTTGTATTTTGTATTGCCCGTAATCTAATGAACTGCCAGTGGTAGTGGGACCCCGTCCCCTCGAAAGCCCCGCCGCCCGGGAAACCAGCTGCGCTTTCAGCGTCTTCGCCGGTTTCTTCTTCAATTATAATGGAAACCGTTAAGTGGCTTATTTTGTCTCCGCCGATGTCGTTTTGTATGCGCTTAGCGCGCGTTTACAACTTGCCCAGATAGCCAGATATCTCCCTGGCCAGATTCGGGCTTGTCTTCGGCTCTCCGTTCCCAGAGACATGTAGTTTGGGTGCGGGATTGACACGACTAATCGCAGTTAATGTCGGGCAGTTGGGGAGCTGGAAAACAAATAAAAAGAACAGCTAGTTCCGCGAAGACAATGGGGCTGAGGAGAACTGCCATCGTAAAAGCGGCGTGGGTAATGGTTTCTTTTTCCGAGGCGTGCTCTCGGAACTAGTTTTGCATAAAGCGATCTTTGATTGAGGGGCTAATTAATTCACTTGATAAATTAATATCTCCCACTGATTAATGCCATTGGCTTGAAGAGCTTTCTAGCATTTTGATTTAAAGTTTTCGCTTTGGAATTTATTAGAAATCAATCCTCTAATTTAGTGTTGATATTTTAGACCGTGACACCATGCTCATTTAGAAATCCACCTTCAAAGTGCTTAAAATAAGTTAGATAGTGTCAACTCTGAAATAAATCTGGGAAATGTCAGAGTATGAATTCTACTGAATTGCTTTCTAGTTTCTAGTAACTTAATATCTGAGCATCATCCATGGTTGCATTAAATAATTCGTTGATCCTCAAGCGTTAATTTGTTATTATATTCATGCCTGATGTTGATTTATGATCATTGGCCTGCAGAGCTCTCTAGCTTTTCGATTACGTATTCAGAGTCTTTATCAGAAATCAGACAAATTTCGTGTTTTAATGTCGCAAATTATCTGAACTGCCGCCATTAGGAATTCCTCTTCCCAAATCGCAGCTCATATTAGGGTTTCGAAGTGGTTGTGATTGATTTCGAGTCTTTCCACGCTGAACCCCATTTAGGATCGGAAACCTGTCCCCACTTGATGGATTATCGCTCAATCGTTTTTCCGCCCATCTACGCGCTTTTCTCCCGCTTTGCCTTTATCAAGCGTGACGGGAGTAGAAATCTTTTCTACTCCATATACACACTTCTGGTTCGGTGCGATACTGTTTTATGCTTTTTAACTTTTATCCGAGATTTCCCTTTATCTAATTTAATGAGCAGATTTTAGATCACATTAATTGCTTTGTTTTGCGTCTCGGCCTGCGACTCTCGTGCTTTTCACTTTCTGAACCCGAACCTGATGAATTGATGGACTGATAGCTGGCTTGCCGGACTAGAAACAACGGCGGATCAGCATAACTTAAGTGGATGCTAACTGAATAGAAATGTTTTATGGCCTTATAGCGGCCCGCATGCAAATGAGAGCTTCGCAGTTTTGGGGAGGAGGAAGCATTCGAGACCCGGCCCACAATGAGGAAAGTGAGATGCTGAGGCTGCTAATTACAATGCAGCCGGTGTTCAGAGCAGTAAAAATCGAAAGTGAATAGGCGGGCTGGCATTGTCTTGGCCTTTCCTGCTTTTCGAGCTTCAACCCTTTTCAGCGCATTGCTGCAAGCCATAATTAGAGCGCTCACCGAATTCCCGATGGCCGATGGCCGATTGCCCACAAATTGGAGGTGCTGGCCACAAATCACAAATCGCCAGTTCAAATGTTCAGTTCGGAAAACACACGAATCACTTTGTCACCTTCGAGAAGCATCAGCAATATCTGCTGGCTCGGCATTAGCCTCCATCTCGGCGATGTTGCTGTTGCTGTTGCTGTTGCTGTTGCCCAACTCTTCGATTGCCAATCACTCCACCGCTAGCTCTTGGCCATACAAGTGACCTGCTTTCTCTTTTGTCCACTTATATGTAGCAGTTGCTGCTGCTGCGTCGTTGTTGTTGCTGCTGTGCTGTTGCTGTTGCTGCTCGCGTTCATGCTGCTGCTGTGACAAAAGTCGCGCTGAGGTCAACCGTGCAAATCACGTGTGGTAATTGTTAATTGCCGAAGTGTTTATGTTTTCGGCAATGCAAATTATCAGCTCGAGCTGACATTGAACCACTGACGGATGAGAGGCCACCAGCAACACCAGCAACACCACCACTTGGTGGTTTATTAGCCCGGCTCCGGGGCTTTTCTTTTCGCCAGAAGACAATCGGTGGAATTGAATTGGAAAAACAGCTCTGCAACGTTCACTTAGAGCTGAAGTTGACTTTCCATTTGACCGCAGCTCGCTTGTTGTTTGTTTGCCTGCCAGCTTGTTTATTGTCGATTTGGTTCGTGCTGCGTGGCTTTGAACTTTTTCCTCAGTTTTGTCGTGAAATATTTTTCTCGCTTTTGTCGTTTATCGTTGACAACGGCACTTGCAGCTGCATCTCTTTCGGAATGCTGTGTTTCTGTCTCTGTCTCTGTGCATTTTCCATTTCCCTGCCTCCGCCAGCTTATTAATTTTCTGTCTTTCTATGCAAATTCTCGTCTCACCGGTTCCAAGAGGCTTCAATACACAGAGAATATTTAAATAATCACTAATTTTAATTTTATTTTTGATAATGAAATGGCTGTCGGACTAATTGCCTGTCAATAGCAGCAAACAAAGGATACACTTATTTAGTCTGAGTGTCTTCGTGCGCAACTTAGTTATGTTTTATTTCTTCGTTAAACTAATATGAAATAAATTTATTTTATTAAAAACTTTTCATATTATTATTGACAAACTACGATTCAATAGTTTCATTAAACCTTTTAATAAAATGTAATTTTTATTAGAAAGGTTACGAAGTTTTTCCAACTTTTATTATGGATTATTTAACATTTCAACTTTTTTGTCAAAATTTTGTCAGCATGGATGACCACTTTTTGTTTCTGTGTAAAAAATGCATCTCCACGGTTCATTGATACCTGAGATGTGTTGCAGGTGGGGGAACCGGGATCAGATCGCATTGGTTCGGTTCGGCTTGGTTCATTAGCCAAAGCAGACGCCACCAAAGTTGGCCAACTAACGGAAATGTTAATTGTCAAACGAAATGAGCGAGCCCCAGCTGCGAACCGGTTCGATCTTACAAAATAAGACATCATAAATTGTCGGGAAAGCATTCCAGGTTTCCATTGTGCCGCCATCTAACATCGGACTCTGGTTGTTGGCGACGTCGATTGCCTAGCAGTTTTCCTATTATTGCTTAATTGTATTGATTAATAGGATTTTGAGTGACATGCAGAGTTGCCTGGTTACGTGACTCCGAGCTGCGAGCTAATGAACTCGAAGCCTGGCGGAGAGAGGCTTTGGCTTTCCACCAGCCGCAGATCGAGCTGCAATTTCCAACCAGTTTTCAGCTCCGCTCCCGAATTCCAATTCCCCTCGTGGGCTTGTGGCCAAGACCTGATTCTAAGTCCGAGCACTGCCTTTGCAGTTTGGGAACAGTAAGGAAAAACAACACACTTTCCAAACTCAATTGAAAGGAGGCACATTTTCGGTAATTTATTTTGCTCAAAATATTGCATTAAAAAACAAGAAAGGAAGCTAGCATCGGCCAGCCGAAGCTTATATACCCTTGCAGATAATTCCTATTAATCACTAATTTTCCGATCGTTCTTATGGCAGCTATATGATATAGTAGTTCGATATTGATCAAATTAAAATCGAAGTTCGAAAACATTTAAAAAGAGTCATATCCCAGAGTAGATGAGAATACAATAAAAACCAAGGCAGCAATAATTTATTTCATATTATATTCCCATTAATTTTCCGATCGTTCCTATGGCAGCTATATGATATAGTCGTCCGATTTTGATAAAAATTTATTCGAAATTCAGAATTAGATACAAAATGATATTTCCAAAAGTAGGAGGTGATATGTTGAAAAACACCCAAGATATAATTTTTTTACATTTTTTTTCCCGATTATTCCTATGGGAGCTATATGATATAGTTGTCCGATCCGGCTCGTTCCGACTTATATACTACCTGCATGCGCGGATCCACGGGGGGTGATATGGGTGATATATCACCCCTCACTCGGGTAAAAAATGCAAGGAATTTCGATATTCAAAAAGTATGCAACAAAAAAATTGTTCTGATATCACTCCCCACAACAAAATCCTAGATCCGACACTGACTACCTGCAATAGATATAAGACTTTTGGGAAAGTTTCAGCTTTAAAACTGAGGGACTAGTTTGCGTAGAAACAGACGGACAGACGAACGGACAGACGGACAGACGGACGGACAGACGGACAGACGGACGGACAGACGGACAGACGGACGGACAGACGGACAGACGGACGGACAGACGGGCAGACGGACAGACGGACATGACTAGATCGACTCGTCTAGTGATGCTGATCAAGAATATATATACTTTATAGGGTCGCAAACGTCTCCTTCACTGCGTTGCAAACTTCTGACTGAAATCATAATACCCTCTGCAAGGGTATAACAATAATAAAATAATGTGGTAAATTAAAGTAAAACTAATGAAATAATGAAACTAATAGCTGTTTTGCTTTGAACAATATTATATAAATCAAAAATACAAAAATTTGAAAATTTTAAGAAATATCATATTGATTTCATCATATCATGTTTGTAAACAAATAGAAATTAGAAATCCCGACGGTTGGTTTTAAATTTATCACAAATCTATTATAAAATGAAAAATATCGGTGGCTCTGATTTGAGCAATCACAAAACATTAAAAATAGAATTTAAATGCGTTGATTACCCGTAGGTACACAAAGCAAACTCAACCGTATAATAGTGTGTTTCGAATGCTGAAATCTCTATTGACTCGGTGTTACGCCTGCATAGCGGCTTCCGCATCGCCTTTGTCTGCGGTTGGCCTTCATCCTCAGCCGGTAGAGACCCAATTTGGCACTGCCATTCTTGCCTGACCATGTCAGACTTCGAAATCCGCGCTCTGTGGCGAATGGCGCGCCAATTCCAGTTTTCGGTGGCCTGCTTTTCAGCCTTTCAGCATTTCAGCCAGCCGCCGCTGCCGTCAAACCAGAACTCGAACTAATCTCTGATATGCTTCTCCCCCTTCTCTTCCCCCGCAGAATTTCAAGGAGAAAGACCTCGGGAAGGTGGTCCTGTACACCACCAGCATGGGCATCATCCGGGAGACCTACACGAAGTGTGCCAACGTGAAGCAGATCCTGCGCACCCTGCTGGTGAAGTTCGAGGAGCGGGACGTCTTCATGAGCGTGGAGTTCCAGGCGGAGATGCGCCAGCGGATGCAGAGCGGCCAGGTGCGGGTGCCCCAGCTCTACGTGGAGGGCCAGCACATCGGGGACGCCGAGACCGTGGAGCGGCTGAACGAGTCCGGCGAGCTGCGGCAGCTGCTCAAGCCCTACAAGTCGATGGCCAGCACCTACACCTGCCAGACCTGCGGCGGCTACCGCCTCCTGCCCTGCCCCTCCTGCAACGGGTCCAAGAAGTCCGTGCACCGCAACCACTTCACGGCCGAGTTCGTCGCCCTCAAGTGCATGAACTGCGACGAGGTGGGCCTGGTCAAGTGCCACAGCTGTTGAGGCCCAGTCCCAGTAGTCGTAAGCCCAGTTAGTCTAAGCCACCCGAATCCCGCATCCGGAATATCCTAGGCCTAAGTAGTAAATAGCTAAACGTACAAGGGATTGTGTTTTCATTGGCGAGCGGGATTGCTCTTAAATGCAATGGGTCTTCTTTTTCGATCAAACATTTATTTTTGTATATGCGATTTCGATGTTATTTTCTAGGCCTGGTAGTTAAACAGCAGAAGCACAATGTGCTAATATTTGTGGGATGGGAAAGTATGGGTTAAGTAAATTAATAATACTTGGACATTTTAGAGGCATTTATTTTTCTGTCCATAGCCACCACTTGTAAAATAGAGCTTACAAAAAATATGATTAGTTATTTAGCCTGATTCAGTTTTCTTTTGTATGGCTTTGCTTTGTAAATTGTATTCGATATAAGCGTAATAAATGTATGTCCCCATAAGTAGTCAAGAGTTCAACAAACTTTATAGTTCGTTTCTTATATTTCAATCTATTCTTATATTTTAATCTATATAAACCCAATGAGAATATAAAACCTAGTGAGTAATTATGCATAAGTCCTAACTTTAAGCTAGTGTAACTAAGAATTCAGCAATAAATATACAACTCAACGAAGAATGCACTATGTCTTCATCTGCTCCTTGTCGGAATAATAAATCTTCTGGGTGATTAAAGTATCGGTGGGACCAATGAAACATTTCACCAGGAATAGACCAATATTTGCTTGCAAATAAATAGTTGGCCTGAAGTGCAGAGCATATATTTCAGATGCAATTAAACCAGTTCAGCGCTTTAATTTTTCATTAATTTGCAATTGAACCGCAAAGTATGCAAAGCCTAATACCGCTTTTGCGTTCAATTAAATGCTGCAGGCTCTCGAATGTTTGGTGGGGCTTAAAATTAATTTAGATATTTGTTGATTGCGTTGCATACTTTTTGGCCGCCGTGCACTAGGGTTGCCAGCACACATTAAAGAGCAGAACTCAGCCCCCGGTGATTATGCCCGTTATGATCGCTCGCCCAAAATGACCTTTTATTACCACATCACCCGGACCATTGCTCTTCTGCCTTCTGTGGAAGTGACTTACCGCCCGGCTAAAGCAAAGGAGCAGCCAAAACTATGCCACCGCAGAGCTGGCCAAGACAAAGAGTATATATTTCAGGAAATAGTTAAATGTTATGGAGGGCAGGGGCCTACATCTACATGCACATGAACGCTGTAGCAATGATTGCTTTCCACTTCGGTCCTCAGCCTCCGGCTCATGCATCTATTCTGCCGAAACTGCACGGGGGAAAATTCCTCTTGGGTCCAGGGATCACTTCAATGATGGTAGAAAAGTTCTTAATGTGGAATCGGGGAAGGATAGTGTAATATTACCTCACATAATGTTGATTAGTATTTGTATTGCATAATTAAATTAAATAGAACACATTAAAATTAATCTCCATTTAAAGTGGTCGATTAGGGAGTTTCAATTGAACTTCAATGCTTCAATATTAAATGGTAGTAGTCAGAATAAATCAATTAACAAAAGAATTTTAATAAACAAAATTGTTGTAAAAATCGGAAGTATTCAATAAACAAGAGAATTTTAAAAAACAAAATTGTTCTAAAAATCTGAAATATTTGATTTAAGTTATGGGAATTAATAAAAGTGCAATAAAAGGTTAAGTCGAAAATAACATATTTTTATTTATTTATTTTTATTAGAACTAAGAACAATCTTTTTGTTTATATCTGTTACTTGACGATTTTTATTCAAGTGTATCTTCTGGCTCGGGGCAATTATGTAAACCGGCTTTTCTCTCTTTGCACCACACCGACCATGCAATTTTCTCGCGCCATTTAATTTTTGTCGGCCTGCTCCTGGTCGAGCTGGGAAAAGCTGGTGGAAAGCGGGGCAGGACCGTCTGCGCACTGGCCTTTCTGCCAGTTAGCCAGCCATTCGGCATTGCCATTTGCTTTTGGTGTCTTTGTTAGTTATTGTTATGGCCCTTTTTAATGTTATTTTCCACTTGGCTCACACTTTTGTTAACATGCCGCCCCCGAACGCACAACCGGCAACCCGCTGACCAACCGAACTGACCGAAGGAAACCCTTTCTTGATGCGAGTGCTTGTGGGTGGGATGGTGGTGTTTCCGCCACCCGAAAGCCCCCGGATCGTTAAATTCACAGGCGGCTACATTGTAATTACCGAGCGGAGCCACCGTCGAGTTGCTGGCCCAAATCCTCGACCAAGGCGGCTTGATTTATGGGCCAACAGCGGCGTCGTCGTACGCAATTTTTCATAAACAATTTGGCCCAGTAACACACACAGAATATTCAGGGATTGGAGGGGGTGGGGTCGGGCTGGCTGAGAGTGCGGGAGCCCCGAAAATATTAAAATATATATTGTAAATGCCGGTAATGCTGACAAACGGTGGCGACGTCATGTGAGTGCCGACTGGTGGCCAAAGGCAGCGGGATGGCAGTGCCAGTCGATTCGCAGGACTCTGGGCTCGAGTCGGGATCCGCTGCGCCACATTATGGCAGCTGGTCGCCTGCCAGTTAAGCTGGAGCCAGAACTGAACAGTGCACTGAACAAAATCGGTTGTCACTCCTTAGACCTATTGGTGAGAGTCACACATGTAATAGCAGATACTCCGTATTCAACCAAACCATTAAAACTCTACTTAAGGTATGTGTATAAGAGCTTCACATACACATACATAACTTAATTAAAATAATGTGATACTATTCCTAGCGCTTAAACTGTAAATTTTCATAGACCAAGGAATCTTTAAATATAAAAAAACCTACTTTGAGTGAAAGTACGGTATAAAAATAGAATATATAATATAATTTTACACTACCATCCAAAAATAATAGCACGTAACCTATAAAATATACCATTGATCGTCTATAAAAACTTATAAATTATTTCTGAAAATGAAAAGGCATTGTCATATTTTTCGAGTGCATAGAAACACCACGCTGAACAGAACCCGCTCCTGGATGGCGCTGCCTTTGTTAAACTTTATCCGCGGTAATTAGTTTATGCGCGCAATTTCATGTGCAATTTGGTCATTAAATATTTTTTGCGCCTGGCGAGGGTGGTGGTCGGGCATTATTATTTTGCCATATTTCGCCGGGCTCCGGTGACTGGGGCCGGGGAATACGAGTATCTAAAAGCGATACACACTGCCGGGAGCAGGTGGTCCGGAGCTCTGGCTCACTATAAATTAGTGTGTCAAGCGGACGGCGGCATCGCTCCCAATTGGCGACAAATAAAATTAGCCACACATTATGTTTTGGCAAAAACTTTCAAATTGTTTTGGCCACCGCTCCCGCAGCTCATTACGTTGTTGTTTGGCGCCGTTGTTTTATTTTCCGGCTGTCCTGTCCCGTTTCTGTTCTGCCCTGCGCTGTACTGTTCTGTTCCCGGCGATTCGGGTCGAATCGGGATGGCCACAAATCACAGGCAGCTACTCAACGGATTATTAAGTGAAAAATATGGCACTCCGAAGACTCATAAAGCATTTACAATGCCTCGACCGGGGCAGCGGCGGTTAGTTACATTTTTTATTGTCACTGGGCTCGGGTGTTGCCGTAACCCATTTGCCGTCTGTCTGCCATAAAACTAGCGTGGCTCACATTACGGGCCGGTCTAAGTCGCAGTCCCAAGATCCGTTCTCCGAACCCAGAAACACACCAACTTGCCGCTCCGCGCTGAGTGTGTGCATAAGTTTTAATCTGCCTTCGTTACAATCAGCTGGATTCTGCAGTTTCTGGCAGTAAAGAAGTGTATGAAACTGTGTTGTTGCTCTGAATACGCTTTTAAAATAAAAAAAATATAAACAGTTTGTTTATCCCAAACATATAATCTATTTTGGTTCTAGGAAAAGCAAGTTTTGTTGATATATTTCTTTTTTTGTGAAATTTTTCAAAAGGGTAATCACAGAATTTTTAAGAAATGATTGTACAATTACTAGGAATTAAAAATAAGTAAAAAAAAACTAATATTTCGAACTAGTTTCAAAATCGTACGGCTTTACAAGCCTTGAGGCTACCCAACATCACCGAGAAGTGAAAGAAGCTTTTCCCGAAGTTTTCTCCAAAAAAAGGAAAGTGCATAACAATTCGAGAGGGGCGCACTCTGAGCAGTAAATAAAATAAAAAGGCAAAGTGCGGCCAAGAGATAGCAAAAGTAAGCACAGGAATTGATTAAAATTTATGCTCCCCACTCACACGCTCACTTCCACACCCGAGGACAGGCGGCACATGTGCTCTATAAAGATATATCTCCCAGACAGGCATCCGCCTTTATCGAAATCTCGCCCTGCGCCTGGTGGGATGCATTGGCCGCGCCGAACAACATTTTGATTAAATTATTTTAATGGCAAGTGCGAGATATATGGTAAATATATGCGCCGGATCTATCGCCGGCTCATCTTGCGCCTCCGGCGCAGCAGCCAATTAATTCAGCTGCGAACTATTAAAGCACACACTGGGCGCTCATAAATCGAGGCATGAGTTGGGCTGGGGTGAGGTGGGGTGAGGTGGGGTGAGGAGCGCCACCAGCAGCAAAAACAGAATCAGGACCAGATTCACATTCAGATTCGCAGGGTCCTGGCGCCGCAGGAGCTGGAGTATCAGCCGAGAACATCATGAACCAATTCTCCGGAGTGAGCTGCAAATGAATGAATATTTCATAGACGCGAATCCGAATAGATGCAGAAATGCAAAGGCGCTGCCGACGCGGTATTAGCTAAGCAAGCAGCTGATGGACGGCTCGGGATTCGCCACGGATTCCAAAGAGTCACTGAACTGGGAGAAAAAGTAGGGTAATGTTAGGAATATCCATCTACACTCTGGACTAGGAAGATGTTACTAAGGAAAAGGTATAATCTAAATTGTGGCCCTAAATTAATAATTCGATTTCAGCTTAGTTTAGCTTAGCTTAACACGATGACTACTTGTAACTACTAAACAGTTTAAGTACCATTATTCTTAAAACATTAAATACAATACTAAAATGATGTTTAACTATCAATTGCTGAACGTAGATAATAATTATGTGTGAAATTTATTGTATACATTTTCTCACTCTCCCTCGTAATTATTATAGGGCCACGAATAAATCCTGAATTACACGACTTTTCCCCGAGTGTGTGACCAAACTCTGTTCCCGATTTGGGCACCTGCCCGCATAGAGCGTCTCAGCCCTGTTTTCTCTCCCGCCGCCCGCATTCAGGACGGATTCCAGATTCCGGACTCCTCCGACGGTTCAGGGCCGCTCCGACTGACTGGTAAATATTTATCGAACACGATTCGCTCGTTAGGCGGACGCAGCACACACATCGCACATCGGGAGCTGAGTCCCTCATGTCTGGCTGCTCGGTTGCTCAGTCTCGCACATTCGTTTTTCACTTTGATTCATTCCGGAGCATTTTTCAATTTCTTTGTGAGTGCCAGCAGAGGAATACCCTCTCGAAGGGATCTATTAGCTGGAGCGGGGTCCTCGGCGGCCTCAAGGAGTGGACGGGGGAAGGGGAAGAGGTATTCCCCATTAACTCACTCGATTTTCCTGCTCACCGGCTATTGTTGTATTCGATTTTCAAGCAGGGCATACACTTTGCCAGCTAGCTTTTCCCTGATTCTTATCTAGAACGCTCTGCTCCGGAGTCAAGCGATCTGTGTGCAAATTCCTACTGTCCTGGTGGGCGTTAGTTTTAAATTTCGGCTTAGCCTGTCCGTCGGCCGGGCCCAGTAGGAATAGGCCGGGCCCAGAAAAAAGCAGTTAATAAAATCCCCTGACACGGAGGCGTTTACATAAGCTTTTAGCAAATAATTGAGTGTGCGTGCCTTTGTTGCCATTGTTGTAGCTGTTTGCACGTGTATCGTGCGATTGGCAAAATTGCCGGGATCCGAGTCCCAAAGGATATCGGGCCTGGGTCTCCTCGGGTTATGCTCTCCGTTTCATTTCCCCAGTTCGAAATTCAATTGAATTTGCAAAAATTGTTGTTTACATGTCGATTTGCTTGTTTGATTTATGCAAAAAGAGTGCGTGTGTGTGAGGGAGTGTGTGTGGAAGGGACACACAATCGCCCGCACACTAATGCTCCTGATGATGTGTGCCTGGAGATTTGGCCAAAACAATCTTGGCCCGAAATTAGAGGAGCGGCCTGGTCAGCGGTGGGCAGTTTTTGGCATTAAACGAAATTAGCTGCCAATGGGCGAATGGCAGATTGCATCTGAGCAGTGGGCGGTGAGTGGGCGGACAGGGCCAGTGGGCGTGGCACAAGCGGTTAATAGACCTGGGACCCGGAACCTTTTGTTCGGTGCCTGGGGATATATACGGCGATTTCAATCTTGTTTGATACATTTTCTATTTACATACGATTTGGCTGGCTCTTTCTTCTCTTATTTTCCACTTGGCATGGCCATCACGTATACGCATTACGCATACGCCGCGTTATCCCAAGGACTAAGAGCTCGGTCGCTCGGTCGCTTGTTCGCTTGGCCGCTAAGTGCAGCCCTGGCACTCCGAATTCCATCAACGTCAGGCCACATAATGACCTGACCAACACAACTCCGGATCCGAACAAGGAGCAGAGGAGTGCCCTACAATGCAATACTCGAGGAGAAGAGAAATTTGTCTTCCCAACAAGTTGCAGTCAAGTTTGCCGGCGAGCTGGGGCGGATAAACATTTTTCAGCAGCAATAAATAATAACGCAGGACGTCGTGGAGCAGGATCCGGGGGGAGGGGTCTGGCTCAGAAATATTAATAATAAAAGCACACAACAGTAGTGCGCATAAAGGGACAATGGATGCGAGCTGGACAGAATCTGGGCAGCCAACAAGAAAAGTGCATCCACGAATAAAATCAAAGCCATCAACTGCAATTGCGGCAAGGATCGGCGAGGAGGAGCAGAACAGAGCAGAGGAGAGCAGAGAGGGGTAGGAGAGGCGGATTGAATGGTTATTGGAAGTGCTCGGTGGGGATGCTGAAAATAAAACTTTTGCGCTTCCCTCACGGCCATAAAACTATTACGCAAGATGCATAAAGACTTTGTCAAGTGGAAAAATATGAAAAAGTTTTACATTTCTATGCAAAAGGCAAGGACGTAAATTGCTTCCCCAGCCCGATGGATATATGTATGGATATATGGCCATACAGGCGAACTCCATATGCGGACGCGTTATCAGCTGCATGCTGTGTGCCAAAATTGACTAACTTTCTGATCCGCACTAATTGCCCCAAAGAGGCCATAAAAATTGGGCTTATTAGATGGCCCATCAATATGGGGCACTGCGTTATTAAATTACAGTTAATAAAAACCTTTAATGGCCGATTTAAAGATTACAGCTATTGCGAAGGCGAGGCCAAACAATGTGGCAAGTCACCAGGCACACTTTCAATTTTCGGAAAACACATAAAACTTGATTATCTTGATTAAATTGCAAATCAAAAACATGTTTCAAGGATTACTTGTGTGCTATACACACACACACACACAGCGAGAGCTTATCAAACCACACACAAACACCAGCACACATCAAGGATATTTGTATACACATGGCTACAATGTGAGGATATAAATAATAATTGTGAACTGCAGACTAGATTGCCTGGCAGCCCGACTGTGTGGGTGCGCCCATGTTAATCTGTTAACAAGGAGCTTAGATCGATTTCATTTCAAAAGTGTTTATATCAATTTAAAGTAATTACAAGCAGCCACAAACACAAAGCAATTCGCCAGATGTGTGGAAGTCACTCGAACATGGGCCTGCGTAATGCGAATATTACGAAAACTGATTATAGCCACGCTCCAAGGACTCCTTTTACTGGAGGAGCTCCTCAGAATCCACTGGCCCCGGAATCCTTTCGGTTCGCAGGGAAGCTCGGCTGACAAGTGTGTTGACAAATGCAGCTTTTCGAATTGTTTGGATTGCCAGAAGTTGCTTCTCGCAATCAATATAATTATTGATTCGGTGCGACAAGAGTTGGCTCGGATTCGCTTGTGGGTGTTGATTAATGTCAATCAACTGATTAGTTGCAGCTCAACTAATTGAATTAAGGTCCTTGGGGAGTTGCAGGCTGTTTGCGGCCAAACGTAAAATGAAACAGCAACAAATATCCTGCTTGGCTGCACTATTGTTGTCAAACGATTGAAATTGCCCAGGAACCGGAAAATAATTGAAATTGAAAGCGACACAAAGTGGCCATTATATTTTAATTTGCATAAGTGTAATATGGAATCCGTTTGTTTACCTAATATTCAAAAAATATTTTCAAAGGCTTAGAATGTATGCTACAAAGACTTTTGTTTACCATCGTAAGTAAAAGTTATAGCCCTGAGGGATTTATAAGTAAAACACCACCATATTTTTAGCTTTCTGGTTTTTTCTTCAAAGACTTAAGGTGGAGCATAATAACAATTTTTATTTATTAACTATCATATCCTATCTTATATTTGTTATCTAACTAAATATGTTTTCTATTAATAAACAAGAGAGAACGCTATAGTCGGGTTGGTGTCCCGACTATCTAATACCCGTCACTCAGCTAAAGGGAGTGCGAACTCTGTAGTCGGGTTGGTGTCCCGACTATTTAATAAACGTAACTCAGCTAAAGGGAGTGCGAGGGATATAAAAAACTTTGATCAGGCATAAGTTTTAAACGAATGGTCCGATTTAAAAAATTTCTTCTACATTTCGATAGGTATTGATAAACACAACAAAACTGCATTTTTACTTTTCCGAAATATTTAAATTTTTAAAATCGTATATTAACTATTGTGGGCGTTAGAGGGGGCGTGGCACCTTCTTGAAATAAACTTGCGCTGCGTAGGAACTCCAAGAATCTTCATGCCAAATACCAATTTTCTAGCTTTTATAGTTTCCGAGATCTCAGCGTTCATACAGACAGACAGACAGACGGACAGACGGACAGACGGACAGACGGACATGGCTATATCGACTCGGCTAGTGATCCTGATCAAGAATATATATACTTTATGGGGTCGGAAAAGCTTCCTTCTAGCTGTTACATACTTTTGCACGAATACAATATACCCTTTTACTCTACGAGTAACGGGTATAAAAACAAGAGAGAACGTTATAGTCGGGTTGGTGTCCCGACTATCTAATACCCGTCACTCAGCTAAAGGGTTGGTGTCCCGACTATCTAATATAGGTAACTCAGCTAAAGGGAGTGCTAGGGAGATGGAGATAAAACTTTGATCAGGCATAAGTTTTAAACGAATGGTCCGATTTAAAAAATTTCTTCTACATTTCGATAGGGATTGATAAACACAACGAAACTGCATTTTTACATTTCCGAAATATTTAAATTTTTAAAATCGTATATTAGCTATTGTGGGCGTTAGAGGGGGCGTGGCACCTTCTTGAAATAAACTTGCGCTGCGTAGGAACTCCAAGAATCTTCATGCCAAATGCCAATCCTCTAGCTTTTATAGTTTCCGAGATCTCAGCGTTCATACGGACAGACAGACGGACAGACGGACAGACGGACAGACGGACATGGCTATATCGACTCGGCTAGTGACCCTGACCAAGAATATATATACTTTATAGGGTCGGAAACGCTTCCTTCTCCCTGTTACATACTTTTGCACGAATACAATATACCCTTTTACTCTACGAGTAACGGGTATAAAAAGTATTCTGAACATTTTTAGGAGGTTGGCTGTGGCTGGAGTTTTTAAAACCGTAAGGTTTTTCAAAAAATGGAAAAAAACAAAATTCTATTTGCGCATAATCAGTATACATGTAGGATTGGCAGCCCTATTTTATAACAGATCAGTTATACTGTTCTATAATATTTTCCTTTAGTGTTAAAAAGCGTGAAAAATGCGTACAGTAGTAGAGATTGAGCATCAGCAGAGGAAGGTCGCGTGTGTCTCACAAAAAACTAATGTGTCGGCTTAAGTTTACAAACTGTACCAGAAAAGTGTATTAATCAAAGAATAAATCAGTAATAATGAATTAATAAATTCATCGAACGTAACGGAAGCCTTTCTCTACAATTTTGGGGGCTCGACCGAGAACAATCCACAAACGTGCCAATTGAGTGTGATATGCGGCCAAACAACCACCAAGTATTTGTGCTAAGAATCCATCGATCGCAGTTTAATAACTAAAACTAAACGGAGAAACTACAAAGTTATAAAACTGAAGTGATTACCAGAAAGAGACACTAAAAACCATCCAGGAGAGCTGAGAATTTTCATATTGCGCAATTCCATTAAGTTTTGCAAAGTATTGCGAAATTCGGCAACTACAAAACTACAAAATTTATTGCGCAGTTGGCCAATCTGAGTGCAAAATTGGTTCTGTGGCGACAATTAAATTCCTAAGAGAAGACGACGAAAGGCGTTTATACAATCCGTTGTCGCAGAGAGCGACAATAATGGCTGAAGCGACAACTTGACCAGGAGGAGAACTTGGAAACGTAAAATCTGGTGAAGATTACGACGGAGCAGAGATCCAGAAGAGGTGATTGAGACAAGGCGGCAAAGTGACGTCACTGGAGTTGAAAGCGATTAAACGAACCTAAAGGCGCGATTGAAGGCGTGATTGAAGGCGAGTGAAGACGAAGTTGAAAAGCAGTTTGGAAAGCAGTCATCAGAGCAGACAACGGTTTCAGCTTTTAGTTCAACGATTTTGAAAAGCAGTGGCAAACATCAGAGATGAGCAACAAAAGACGAGAGACAGCAGGCGGCTCGCAAGTATAAATTCATACAAGCATACATTATATTTAATTGATAACACGAATTTGAAGTTAAGCAAAACAATTTTATGCAACGTAAACAATATTTTATTCCCATTTAAATTGTTCTTTTTTATTAATCTAAGTGAAAAGTATTATAAAATAAGTTATGTAAGTGTAAAAAATATGAATGTTGAAGAGATCACACGATTTTTTGTTGCAGAGCTTAAAAACAAATTAAAAGAATTAAGATTACCAAGTTCAGGCCTCAAGGCAGTATTACAGGAAAGGCTCATCTCCTATTTTGAGGGAGAAAATATCGACCAAGAGGAAAACACAGAAAGTTCAGAGGAGTCAGTGTACGAGGAAACTAACGTCGCAGAGTCAGATTCTTTTAATTCTCAACCCTTAGCCATGGCTTTCACACTGAGAGATATCGAAGATTCACTTTCTGCATTCACTGGAAATGGCTCTCCAGATATTGATGAGTGGCTTGCAGATTTTGAATTTAATTCTATTACAGTTGGGTGGACTGATCTTCAAAAATTCATTTACGGCAGACAGTTGGTAAAGGGAGCTGCAAAATTATTCTTGGGAAGCCAACCAGGAATAAATGATTGGGATGCATTAAAAGAAGCTCTAAAAAATGAATTTGGAGAGAAGCTTACAGCAAAACAGGTGCACAAGATGCTAGAAAATAGGAAGAAAACCCAGAAAGAGAGTCTGATAGAATACTTCTACAGTATGACTGCATTGGCAAATCAGTCGAAGTTGGACGAAGAAAGTATTATAGAATACATTGTGGAGGGTATACCAGATTCGAAGCAAAATAAAAGTTGTTTGTACCAGGTGTCCAATCTAAAGGAGTTTCGTGAGAAGCTTAAGGTTTACGAGAAGATTTGCGCGAGTCAGGGGTTTAAAACAAAGCCGAAGTTTGATAGTTCCTTAGTCAAAACTAACCAAGACGGCAGACGTTGCTTTAAGTGTGGCGGCAGCAATCACATTGCAAAGGATTGTAAGGAGGTAGCCATAAAATGCTTCAAATGCAATCAGTTAGGTCACAAGGCAAATCAATGCGGTAACAAGGAAGCTCGTAGGGAAGTGAAAAATGAAAACTCAAATATTCAGCAGCTGTCACAGTTAACTTTCAACAGAGCGTTTAAAAACATTAACATTGGTAGCGACCAGATTACGGCGTTATTCGATTCTGGCAGCGATATTTGTACGATTTCCGAGACAGCGTACACTCGCATCTACCCTGATGTTCTCAAACCTGATATTAAGGAGCTTATTGGAATAGGTGGCAAGAAGATATACACTCTAGGCTCATTCACAGTTTCGACGAAGTTAGATGACGCTGACGTTGACATGTGCTTTCATGTAGTGCGTGACAAGGATACCCTTTATGAAGGTGTGATCGGTAGCGATGTCCTTAATACAGTAACCGCAACAATTGGAGCAAAAGGAGTCGTTTTCCACTCAGTTCATCAAGTAGATGTTGGAAATATACCTGATCTCACCTTAAGTAGAGATGAAAATAATCCAAACCATGACATAGATCTCACTCATTATAGTGACAATCAAAATGTGGCTGTAGATGCGTCTTCCACAGGCATTTCAGACCTGATAGAAACTTTCCATCAGTTAATGGTATCTAATTTCATTGAAGACATTGTTCCAGATTTAGATCTGCTTCACTTGAGCAACGACATAAGATCAGCAGTGGTTGGGTTAGTTCAAAATTACAAACCATTAAAGCCACATTCAAGCCCAGTAGAAATGAAAATACTCCTCACAGACGAAGTCCCAGTCTATCAGAGACCCAGGCGCTTACCGTACGACGAATCTGAGAAAGTTGACAAGCAGATCAGGGATTGGCTTAAGGAAGGAATCATTCGTCAAAGTGTTTCCGAATACGCCTCACCCATAGTTTTAGTTGCAAAAAAGGATGGCACCAAAAGACTCTGTTGCGACTACCGCAAATTGAACCAGAAGATTATTCGTGATAATTTTCCTATGGCCTTGATCGACGATGTTTTACATAAGCTTCAGAAAGGGAAAGTATTTACAACGTTGGACTTATCAAACGGATTTTTCCATGTCCCCGTGCAGGAAAGCTCTCGCAAATACACCGCGTTCGTCATCCAAAGCGGGCAATACGAATTCTGCTTCGTACCATTTGGAATTTCCAATTCCCCTGCAGTGTTTATGCGATACATTTTTGCAGTGCTCAGGCCATTGATTGAAGACGGTACCCTAATCCTGTACATGGATGATTTGATTATTCCATCAAAAGACGAACAAGAAGGTTTGGAGAAATTAAAGACAGTTTTAGATGTCGCAATGTGTTCAGGTCTACGTATAAAGTGGGAAAAGTGTCAGGTCTTACAGAAGAGGGTCCAATTCCTGGGCTATATAGTCGAAAACGGAACTATCCAACCATCAGCAGAGAAGACTTGTGCAGTTGAGAATTTTCCAGTCCCACGAGACAAAAAAGGAGTTCAACGGTACCTTGGCCTAACATCCTATTTCCGAAGATTTGTGAAAGACTTCGCTATCATTGCCAGACCTTTGTCGAACTTGCTTAGGAAAAACACATCCTTTAAGATGGCCGAGGAAGAGTTAGCATCGTTCAATCAATTAAAGGTATCATTGTCTAGTTCGCCAGTACTGAAATTATTCGATCAAAAGAGTGCTACAGAAGTTCATTGTGATGCAAGCATGTACGGATATGGAGCAGTCCTTCTTCAAAAGGATTCAGCTGATCAAGAATATCACCCAGTGGAGTACATGAGCCGCAAGACAACAGATGCCGAGGAAAAATATCCTTCTTATGAGCTAGAAGTACTCGCTATAGTACAGGCTCTAAAGAAATGGAGAATCTACTTGCTGGGAAGAAAGATCAAGATCGTCACCGACTGCAATGCGTTTGCTATGACCATGCGGAAGAATGATGTCCCAGTGAAAGTATCTCGTTGGGCCATGTTTTTACAAGACTTTGAGTACATAATAGAGCACCGCCCAGGCACAAGGATGAAACATGTCGACGCCTTAAGTCGCGTTCATACCTTGTTGCTACAAGATTCAGTCAGACATCGAATTCAACAAGCTCAACGTCAGGATGAATGGATAAAAGCCATTTGTAAGGTCCTGGAAACAAACACCTACGACGACTTCTATCTGAAGCACGAAGTTCTTCACAAGAATCCTATAAAAGAGCTCATAGTAATCCCAACAGCAATGGAGAACGAAATAATCAATACAGCTCACCGACAAGGACACTTTGGCGTCAAAAGGACAATTGACTTGGTGCAGCGCGATTATTACATACCGGATTTAGAGAAGAAGGCGCAAACTATCGTGAAGTCCTGTGTAGAGTGCATAGTTGGCGAGGCAAAGTATGGAAAGAAGGAGGGTTTCTTAAACGCGATCAACAAGGCAGACGAGCCGTTACAGACCTATCATATTGACCACATTGGCCCCATGGATATGACAAAAAAACAATACAATCATATTTTAGTAGTGGTCGACGCTTTCTCTAAATTTGTGTGGCTTTACCCCACTAAGAGTACTGGCGCTGACGAGGTAGTAGATAGAATGGAAAGGCTGTCTGAAGTTTTCGGTAACCCAAGTCGTATAGTCACGGATCGTGGAACGGCATTCACAGCCAATGTTTTCCAGGAGTACTGTAAGGAGAACAATATCCAGCATTTGTTGGTAGCCACAGGAGTGCCACGTGGCAACGGTCAAGTAGAGCGTATCAATAGAATTGTCATCACTATATTGACGAAACTTTGCGCGGAAGACTCAAAAGCTTGGTATAAGCACGTAGGCAGGGTTCAACAGTTTATAAATTCCTCTCCACCCAGAAGTACAAAGATAGCTCCATTCAAGATCCTTACTGGGATCAATATGAAAACCAAGTACGATAAGGAGTTAGACAAGCTTTTCGAGGAAGATTTCTTAAATGAGTTGCAGGAAGAAAAGGAGAAGATTCGAGTAGAAGCTAAAGAGAACATCGCCAAGATTCAGGACGAGAATCGCAAGTCATTCAACAAATCAAGGAAACCAGAGTCTGAGTACAAGCTCGGAGATCTGGTAGCTATTAAAAGAACGCAGTTTGGTGCAGGGTTGAAGTTGAAAAAGAAGTTTTTAGGGCCTTATGCCGTGACTCGTAAGTTGAGACATGGTCGATACCTTGTCGAAAAAGTAGGAGATGATGAAGGTCCAAATAAAACAAACACTGTCGCCGAATATATGAAGTTGAGGTCATCCTCATTCGGGTCGAATGAATTGTCAGAATAGCCGAATGTAGGATTGGCAGCCCTATTTTATAACAGATCAGTTATACTGTTCTATAACATTTGTCTTTAGTGTTAAAAAGCGTGAAAAATGCGTACAGTAGTAGAGATTGAGCATCAGCAGAGGAAGGTCGCGTGTGTCTCACAAAAAACTAATGTGTCGGCTTAAGTTTACAAACTGTACCAGAAAAGTGTATTAATCAAAGAATAAATCAGTAATAATGAATTAATAAATTCATCGAACGTAACGGAAGCCTTTCTCTACATACATATCATATATAATAATTTTCAAGACCCTATCTTTAAAACAAGAGCTTGGCAAAAAAACGTAATTTTTTCCCAAAGTGGATTGGCTAATATATCGGTGATAGAGTTGGACCGCTAGATTACAAATAAGAAGTCAAATACATTTTTATGAATACATTTTTTTTAACGTTTTTTTAAGCTTCATTTTTTGGTATGTCCATGTTTTTTTTTATATCTCGGGTTGCGCATAACCAATTTAGGTGTTATATTTATACCCGTTACTCGTAGAGTAAAAGGGTATATTGTATTCGTACAAAAGTATGTAACAGCTAGAAGGAAGCGTTTCCGACCCCATAAAGTATATATATTCTTGATCAGGATCACTAGCCGAGTCGATCTAGCCATGTCCGTGTGTCCGTCTGTCTGTCTTTATGAACGCTGAGATTTCGGAAACTATAAAAGCTAGAAGATTGCCTTTTTGCATGCAGATTCTAGGAGTTTCTACGCAGCGCAAGTTTATTTCAAAAAGGTGCCACGCCCCCTCTAACGCCCACAATAGCTATTATACGATTTTAAAAATTTAAATATTTCGGAAAAGTAAAAATGCAGTTTTGTTGTGTTTATCAATACCTACCGAAATGTAGAAGAAAACAAGAGAGAACGCTATAGTCGGGTTGGTGTCCCGACTATCTAATACCCGTCACTCAGCTAAAGGGAGTGCGAACTCTGTAGTCGGGTTGGTGTCCCGACTATTTAATAAACGTAACTCAGCTAAAGGGAGTGCGAGGGATATAAAAAACTTTGATCAGGCATAAGTTTTAAACGAATGGTCCGATTTAAAAAATTTCTTCTACATTTCGATAGGTATTGATAAACACAACAAAACTGCATTTTTACTTTTCCGAAATATTTAAATTTTTAAAATCGTATATTAACTATTGTGGGCGTTAGAGGGGGCGTGGCACCTTCTTGAAATAAACTTGCGCTGCGTAGGAACTCCAAGAATCTTCATGCCAAATACCAATTTTCTAGCTTTTATAGTTTCCGAGATCTCAGCGTTCATACAGACAGACAGACAGACGGACAGACGGACAGACGGACATGGCTATATCGACTCGGCTAGTGATCCTGATCAAGAATATATATACTTTATGGGGTCGGAAAAGCTTCCTTCTAGCTGTTACATACTTTTGCACGAATACAATATACCCTTTTACTCTACGAGTAACGGGTATAAAAACAAGAGAGAACGTTATAGTCGGGTTGGTGTCCCGACTATCTAATACCCGTCACTCAGCTAAAGGGTTGGTGTCCCGACTATCTAATATAGGTAACTCAGCTAAAGGGAGTGCTAGGGAGATGGAGATAAAACTTTGATCAGGCATAAGTTTTAAACGAATGGTCCGATTTAAAAAATTTCTTCTACATTTCGATAGGGATTGATAAACACAACGAAACTGCATTTTTACATTTCCGAAATATTTAAATTTTTAAAATCGTATATTAGCTATTGTGGGCGTTAGAGGGGGCGTGGCACCTTCTTGAAATAAACTTGCGCTGCGTAGGAACTCTAAGAATCTTCATGCCAAATGCCAATCCTCTAGCTTTTATAGTTTCCGAGATCTCAGCGTTCATACGGACAGACAGACGGACAGACGGACATGGCTATATCGACTCGGCTAGTGACCCTGACCAAGAATATATATACTTTATAGGGTCGGAAACGCTTCCTTCTCCCTGTTACATACTTTTGCACGAATACAATATACCCTTTTACTCTACGAGTAACGGGTATAATTAAATCGGACCATTCGTTAAAATGTTATGCCTGATCAAAGTTTTATCTCCATCTCCCTCGCACTCCCTTTAGCTGAGTAACGGGTATCTGATAGTCGTGGCACCCGACTATAGCGTTCTCTCTTGTTTTAAATTTAAATAAATAGGATAAGATAAGAATATTTTGAACTATAGGTCGGCAAACTTTGAAAAAGTGGAATTTGTAATCATTTATGTCTGTTGAGCTCATAAAAACTCAAAAAACTGTTTTTTGTCGATTGATAACTTACAATGTATTTGATGTATCCTATTCATTTATTCGGCAAACTTTTTTGTATTAATTTTTTTTCTTCTCTAAATTAGTTATTATATTTTACATGTCATGTATGTACAATAGCTAATACTGAATAAAATATTATAGTTAAAGACGTAGCTTTTGAGACTGCAAGCCTAGTTTTATTTATTTTAATTGATCTCTAAAGGCAAATTGTCTTGTGGCATTATAAACAATAATTTTGTATAGTTCTATTTAAAAATAAAATTTTTTTAAATTTGTTTATTTTTTTAGACCCTGGAAGTTTGTATTATATAATATTCCCTTTTTTATCAATACCGATCGGCATGTCATTAAAAAGTTATAAGCAAATAATGATAAAGACGCTACACACAAAAAAATTTAATTGGTAAAATTGTCCTATACGAATAGTTACGTGAATTTTGTTTTTGCTTTGGGTGTGTGTCTTTGCTAATTGTGTGTATTTGTTGTTGTGAAAGTAACTATTTAATTGGTAGAGTTGACAATTCTTGTGGTTGGGGACTGTTTGACAATTTTATTGGTTAACTTTTTTTTTGTGTGTAGATTGTGCTCTCGCAAATATCGCATTTCTGCTTGCATATCTCCTGCTAGTGTTTAAAAAATAATGATTTTTTCATGTACGTTTTTCATATATCCTTTTTCATGATTTCCAAAGATTTACTTCCATTATTTTTTTTTAGCCATTTAGCCAGGCTTACAGGTCGCATTCCGAAAGATGTGGGAGCAGCAAAAGTGCATATTATGTGAACTAATTAAATGTCAACCCGAAAGCGACGACCCAAAAACTTAGTTGTGATACTGCTGCTGCTGTTGTTAAAAATGCACGAGTCACGGATGGCAACTTTTGCAGAGAAGCGCTTGCAACGGGGCTCCTGGCTCAGGTAAATCTCGAAATGTCAAAGAGATTAGCCCAGGTGGAGGCGTGGCCGGTCCGGGGGCGGTACTGTGTGCCGAATGCCCGAACTAATCTTACCAATTCTAAGCGCATTGTCTTGCCAACTTCTGCGGGCTAGTTACGCCTTTTGTCCGTGTTCTTGCTGTCACATCCTTCGTCCTGCGCTTCTTTCGCCCCTTTTTTGTCTGTCCCGGAGCCGATGTTTGTGGGCGTGGCCGGGTGGCAGGGATAAAAAACCTGGTACTCGTTCGTACTACGTACGTGTGAGCAAAAAGCAAAAAGTGCCAGCGGCTCCGTGTCGATGTGTGTCTGCTCCTGCCACTGTATTGGTGTCGGCGTGGGTGTGTATGTTTGCTCTGCACTTATGCACATGTGTACAAACAGACAGGAGGAAGGTGAAGGGGAGGGCAGGGGCGGGAGTTGAGTAGATGACGCTGTAATAGCATTCAAAACTCTTACTAATGAGCAGCCAAAGCCCACTGGAGGAAGCGAGCGGGAAGACCGGAGCGAAAGAGACAGGCAGCAGCGAGTGGGGCGGAAAGGCGGGGGAGTTGCAGGTGGCGAGCTTTTCCGGGCAGGTGATGTGTTGTTGCCTGCAGCGCGTTGCCAGCAATGCTTGAACCAATTTTACATTGTACCTCGCAGAGTGAAAAGGAGAGGGGATGCACTCGAAGAAAATGGGTTTTAAGTCAAATTTGTATACAAATTTGTCTTATAAGACAAAAAATAAACTTATTTCGTAAGATATCGAAATCAAACCACTGTCAAATATAGTAGGGATTTGATATTATTTATTCTGCCTTTAAATAGATTGAAATGGGGAGTATAGTAAGGGCCGTTTTGTCGTCCGCTTGTTAAATTTAAAGTAGTCTTTAAACAGGACAATTTTCCTTATCAAAATTCAAAAATATAATATTACTTTATCGTTTGGTTATTAGAAGAGGAAAACCACATCTGAAGTTTTAGTTGCATTCTTTAAATTAGCTTATTAAATTAGCTTATTAATTAAGTTAATTAAGACCTCAGTAGAAAAGAAATCAAAATATTTATTTTAAAATTTTAATATTTATCCAGTTGTTTTTCCCCTGTGTGGCTAGGGGGCTGGAATAGGAGTGGCAGCGGAGGGCAGAGGTCATTCTCAGAAGGCAGCAGCAGCGGCAGCCAGCTTCAAACTAATTGTGCAATTATTTTTGCATAAAGTGGCATAAACATGGCTAGAAGAGGCATTATGCGAGTAGCCTGACTTTTGCAACACAGGAGCATATGTGATGCCGTTCTGTGTTCTCACGAGCGGTGAGTGGGCGGGAAAGCAGGAGGAAATGCGGGAAAGCGGAGGGAAATGCAGGCCAGGGGCGGCGTGGGGAGGGGAGGCGCGTGCCTAAGTGGCACTCGTAAAATTTGAATGTAATATTCATTATTTTTTGCACATTGTCTGTCTGTCCGATTGTCTGCCTGTCAGTTAGTTACATTTTGGCTTTTCTTTGTTGCGGCTACCGCCGAATTACTGCTGTGGAATGAGACAGTGAGTGGAACTACTGTTTAAGGACGATTAAAGTGGCTGTGAAGCTGGCTACATTACGCATACGTCAAGTGGAACGTGTACCAAGTAAACTCACTTACCACGGAAACTATACTAATTATTGCAGGAGCCAAGCTACTCCCTGAAATAAAACTTGTAAAATGGAGTTTTCATCTGATTGCGGTTTCTTAGGGCCAATTGAATGTGTCTGCTTAAACTCTGGAGAGCGCTCCCAGGAATTTCAATGCGGTAATTTTGCAATTGGTTCGCTGAATCAATATATATAGTTTTTTAATAAATTGATTAATTTTTCAGATAAAGTGGCTTTCTTCTAAAGTAAAAAAGTTTATTATTTTGAAAATGAAATGAAAGTATTTTCAGATGTAATAAATATACATGGCGAGCATGTTTTAAAAAGGCTTGTTCTTTATTTACTCACATTATTATTTTTCGTTGCTGAAATATTGGCATGTGTCTTTGTGGCCCCAAAACAATGGCAAGTGACTTTCCTTTCAGCATTTCAGGCAGTTGTCAGCAGCATGCTCGGATGGACATAGTTTGGGTCTTTGGGCAGGAACCTTAATTGAAGTTTAATTTTTTAACTCGAAATAAAATCGCACTTGTATGTGAGTGCGTTTGTTTGGGGTTTGCGTTTGTCGATGACGACGACGCCTTTTGAAAGCCAGCGATGCGAGCTGGCCAAACGGACTTGCCCAACTTCTCCGATGGCTTCATGGCATTTTTTCGACAATTAAAATTAAAATTTCAATGAAATGAAGGGCGGTGTGTGTAGGAAACCACAACAGAGAGCAGGTCCTGGCAAGGACAACAGCAAAGCGGACCGCAGCAACCAGAAAGCCAAACAGAAGCGCTACGCAGCAAGGAGTCGACTTGCTTGTTGACGGCCTCGTCTGGGCCAGGAATTTGTGCAAATATGTAAATGAAATTGTACGACTCGGCACACACTCGTGCACCCGCATATGGTGGCTGCAACGTCCCCGCAGCAGCAGCGGCAGCAGCAACATCCCCGCAGCAACACCAGCACTCGAGCAACTAGCAACTCGCAACTTGCAACTTGCAACTAGGCGAGGTGCAAATGGGTCTGTGTGGCTTGCTTTCTGCTTGTAGTTCGTTGACTTCTGAAGTTCCTCGTCGGCGGAGGATGGCGCACTTTGGCGCTACATTTATTACATTTGTAATTGTTGTCAGTCGGAGTTGCTGCCGCTGCGACTGCCACTGCTTTAATTGCCAGGGCCATTCCGGATTTCGCTTTCCTTCGACTGGGAATTGTTCATAATTGTTTTACAAATCGCGAAAGTGAAAAACAAAGATGGTCACGATACATTTCGGATACACTAGTAATTAAAATTTGGAATTTGTTGAGGGCTTCCGTAGACTCCTTTCAATTTCAATAATATTTCAATAAAATCAGTTTAGGTCTGTTACAAAAAAGAAGAAACCATTTTTTTTTACGTAAGTAGTTTTATAACGTATGCTATGATGTTTAGACCCCTTTTGCCGGCAGTAAGCTTCGCCATATGGGGTTCGTGGATTCTTGTTAAACTATGAAAATAAGCTGATAAATATTCCATAATTATATTTTTGATCAGTTATAATTCAAGGATAAGATACCTAGTATTAAATTTCTGAAAAGTAAGAGGTAACTATTTGAATTAAATTTCTTAAAAAAGCACAACATTTTTGTTTTCATTAGAATTTTGAATTTTCGATGACGAACGGGCATCAAATAATATATTTTCAACGTGAATCATTGAAGCATAGCACCCTTTAAAGCTCTCCGAAAGCGGTGTAATCAAACAGTTTTTTACCCGATTTAGCGTATTTAAATTCGTCGGATAAAAGCCAGTTGCGGAACCGACCTGTTAGTTTGTGTCAACTGCAATTTCGGGACGCGTGTTAGCGGAAGTCGTTGCCAATCGAAGGAGCTTCCTGTTTCGCTGGCTTTTTGCCTTCCTGCGGCTTCGCCTCCAGCCGGCTCCTTTGACTTTCACTTTGAGCCGTCTTGGGTTGCCCGTATTTTGTGCGCCTTCCTGCATGCGAATTCTGTATTTAAAATGCCTTTGCATATTTCATTAACGTTTTAAAAATGCATGAGCTGCTAATTGAAAACGTTTGTCGTGCCCCAGCGCACACAAACGGACCCATACGAGGATATCCCGAGCTCAGCGGTGCGTAGAGGAGGACAGAGCTCGAGTATGGGAGCGGGGGTAAAAAAAGGTTAAAAGGTGCCACCGTGGCACTCAAAAGCCGGGCAACATAGTTTAGCACTTTGCTCCTTCAGAGCCCAAGAAATCAAAGCCTTCCGCCCCGTGCCCCCGAGTCCGCCTTGCCACCGATGCTAATGTATGCGACCTGCACTCAAAGTTCGCCTATAACATGGCCAGTCCTTGGGTCGTCGGGCTTGGGTTCCCGGTATTGTTGAGGTGTATGCGGGAGTACGGATTCCTAGACACATGTACAGCCGGGGTCTTCGGGGTCAGACCCCAGTCACAGTCGAACCCCACACATACTGGCACACCTTCAATCACTTCCGCTGAACGATGAAGTAGCTCCTTTGCACGCTATTATTTTCCTGGATCCCGCCGCTCAGCCGTAGTCGTATGTAATTGGAACGTGTGGGAAATATCAAGCGACGGCACAAGTCAAAGCCAAAGCCGGCCTACACTCGAATAAAATAATTGCTGGGGAACGGCAGTTAAAATTATAGCAATTCATATGTGGCAATAGTCCGTAAAAACACACGATAGCATAACAATGCACGTATTAAACTTTACACATTTATGGCTATTCCTGCACTCTGCCATTAATAAAATTATTAGCTCGCTTCAACACAGTTTTAAATCTTAACATTTCATAATAATTACTTCATTTTATTTTAACCTCGTTTTTTAACATAATTTATTAAAATGAAGTCTATTGAGTTCTAAGAGAGAGAATTAAACTGCATTCAACCTCATTAAGTCAAATTATATTGCGTACTGGTTTTATTTGCCGTGTATCTCGAGCCAAAGTCGCTTTAGAGCGGCCCTGTTTTGCCGGATGTCCTGTTGGAAGCGTAAATAGGCATAAAACAACGAAAAGAACATTTCTATTACCCCTTCGCTGGCCGCCTGGCATTTGTCTGGCCGAAGCCTAGAGTTCCCAGTCAGCTCCAAGCGAGCCGTGAAAAGTTGTCTAAGGTCCTGCGGCAGCGAGGCGGAAACGCTGCCAGGAGCTGTCTAATGGCTACGCAGCAATCCAACAGAAATCCAACAGCCATCAGCGATCCCTTTGCATAGGCGTTTCAATTCGCTGGCAATGCAAGTTTCCATGGAAACACGGGCAGCCAAAACGCAAAACGCCAAAACGCCACCGACGGCAGCTCATTATGCCAGCGATGGCTTTTGTTCTGCCTTGGCAGTGGAACAGAAAATGGAAAACGCTGAAGTGGAAGTGGAAAACGAGTTGGCTGCCACCACGTCCACTTGACACCTGGCTACGGAGTCCGGACTCCCAAGTCCCAGTCCATGCAGCTCTGCTTCAGAAGAATCCCGTGCCAACCGCAAAAGCTTGCTTAGCCAGTCTTAAAGTCGCGACTCGAAAAGAACAAGGAGCTGAGCCGGAGACAAAGCAAAAGTAGCCGTGGCCAAGTGCCAAATACACGTGCACCTTCCTTGCACGTACTGTCCTCCTTTCAAAGACCCCGCGCAGGACGATAAACTGCTTTTAGTCAACTTTAGTTACTTTGGTCAGTGCCCGCTGCTAATGCAGGACAAGTGCACTGGAGGAACAGACCATCTAGTTCCAAGCAAAGGAAACTATTATAAAAGCCTTCCGGAATTAAGTAATTTAAAATCGACTATATTTGTAAAAGTTATTAAAGTTGTCTATCCTAAATCCTATTAAAATTTCAGTGCAAAAACTAAAGCTGGAATATAAAATTATATTTCTAGTCAGTAGGGTTGTTAAAACGTCGATGGTGGACACTATCGATGTTTTTGGCTATCGATGGTGGTCACTATTGATATTACCGATAGTATCAAAAATTAAAGAAAATAAAAAACAAATTACAAAAATGAAGAAAAATAATAAAAAAATAATAATTGCAAATAATGCTTGTATCATAAAACGTTTGAGAAAAACAACGATCCTAATTTTACTGCGATTAAAGTGAAACAAAATACAATGTTGAGCCCTAAAATATATACTTTAAAATACTTTTTTGTTTCTTAAAATATACCAAAAATTACATGTAAAATGGAATTCTTTTTCTGAGCAATAGTATCGATTGTGGGCCCAAACCATCGATGTATCATACATTTTTAAACCATCGATAGTATCGAAAGTGTTATCGATTTTTTTTTACCAACCCTACTAGTCAGGTAGTTCCATTTTATAAATATTATAAACGATAATAAATATCTTTAAACCTGAAGATCAATTAACAAAGTCTAAAGTATAATATTAATTTTCAATCCAGTATTGTATTCTCCACCTTGGGCTACGAATTTTTCCCCAGTGCATCGTCTATGAAGTTTTCCTTTGCCTTTCTGCTGAAAAAAAACAACTCCAGTTGGAGCTGCTGGTCCACTATTTACAGCTTTAGTTTTGTGCTTTTCGGCGTGTTTTGTTTGTTTGTCTCGTGTGTTTTGTCATGCCTCTTATGTCCTGCTCCGAAATGTGTAAACAACTTTGGGCGCTCAGCCAAGTGCAAGGTGTACAGTGTGCAGTATTCAGTACACACTGTACAGAGCACACACCCCGGACGCCCAGAACACCCAACTCAGAGGAGCATCACGTTCGTGGCTCCATGTCGGACCATAGTTCCCGCTCTTCAGGTTTTCAGGTTTGCAGCTTTCCAGCTGCCTTCTGACCAGCGTCCGCCGTTAATCCGTGATGTTTGTTTACCTTGGCGCCGGGTCCGGGTAACTACGGATCCACGGCTACGGGAATGGCCACGACCATGGGTTCGTGTATGGCTGCGACTACGGGTACGGCAAAGGAGCCCATTTATCTTGCGAACGCAATAACAACGACTTAGCCGAAGATTTGGTGCAGCCAGTGTGCAAATCCATTAAATGCATTGTCTCGATATGGAGTCGGGCTTAACGAGTTTGTCACTATGTTTGCCTCTGCTTGGCATATATACTAAGCCACGGCTAAGCGTTAGACCATAAGAATGGAAGAGTATTTTTCGAGCTTTTAAGAGAGCAAACGAAATCACGGAATTATGAATTTCTTTAAAAATGAGTTAGCATGGGTGACACTTATTTGTATAATTCTTCAATTCAATTCAATTACTGCTACATTATACAAGTAAAAAGTTTCATTTTGTTGGTACAAATCGGTTACGTAATCAAGTCAAACCATTTAATCTTATTAATTTAAAAGTTAATGTACAAAAAACTGGTAATAAAAATAGTATTTGCGGTCTCAAATACTGTGACCAACTGGATTATTGAATTCAAAAAAGCCTTTAATTTTTTCAAATGGATTGACAGTAATAAAAACATTTCACACATTTACGAATACCAAAGGTAAATGCTACATGTATTTTTTTGAGACATATTGAATTAGCACGATTTAAAGACCGCTTTCGTTTTTATTACAATTTTTACTTTTTATAAAAATATTTTTTAACTTTGTTGGTATTTAAAGTTAATTCATAGCTAATAATGTTCCTTCAGTTTTTTACTGATTTAAAACAATTATTATTTATACCTTGTTGTTCAGATTAAAAATAGTAAAATAATCTATAATTCGTTATTCTTAATTTGAAAGACATAAAAAACATGAAAATACATTTAAAGAACACATCAGGGCTGCCGTTTCTACCAATTTTTAGGACAGATCCATTCAGGGCCGTTTTCTCGTCCGTTTGGAAATCAGAGTTGTAACCCTATTTAACAGGCGGACGAGAAAACGGCCCTAATGATTTCAAAGATCTAGCCAGAAAAGCTCCATAAATCTTTTATTTTCGGAATTCTGTCCCTATATAAAGTATTCTGTATGTAAAAAAATTGTATTCGGTTGTTTTCGCGTTTTATTCTACCTCTGTCCTTTTTTTGTTGGCAGCACTGAAACACATGTTAAATTAAAAATAAAATCTTCTTAAAACATTTTGTCCTTATTTAAGAACACCCGTTCTTGGCTACATTTCTGTCGTAAAATCAGACTGTTTCTTGTTCTCTTTGTACCCATTAACTTTAAGTAATTTAATCAATTTATTAGTGAGCCATTAAAGACACTTGTATTTTCCCAGCAGGAATCATTGACATTTCAGCTATTTGCACGGCCAATTAATGGATTCAATCGAATTTCGAATTGTTTGAACAATGGACAATAGAAGGGAGGGAATCAAGAGGTGCCAAAGGAAAGGTTTTTCAAATTTAATTGTGTTTCCCGTGGCGACGCAATTTTTGAATTTTTAATCGGTTCAACCGCTTTAATTCGCATTTAAATTAATTAAAATCACTTGCGACCAGACCGGGGCAACAACAGCAGAAACAGCAGAAACAACAGCAACAACTGCTCAACAACGGCAAGGGAAAAACCCCAAATTAACTTTGCAGCGATACAGAATACAGAATCGGAAAAAGCCGCAGCTGGGTCTCGGATCGGGAAATGGGGATTGGGGGATTGGGTGAGTCGTGGGATTGGATTGAGGGCCCAGCAGGTGGCAAGCGACGGCTACAAAAGGCGCGACCGCAGAATCGAAGGGGATGGGGGCGTGGCCAGGAGCCGGGGACAAGGACTCCATGTTGCATTTTATTTTAATAAAGACTTTTAATTGAATTTTCAATTGTTGCGCTGGCTTCGATGGGGTTATGGCATCGCTTCATCGCTGCATCGCTGTTGTTGGCCGTTGTAATTGTTGTAATTATTGTTATCATCATTACAATGTTATGTAGTATCGGCCACGTTGTTGCTGGAGGGGCGCAAAAAGCGCAAGTGTGTGGTTAAACAATTACACGAGGGGCGCTGAGGGGGCGGCGATAACGGCTGTCCGGCTGATCACTCAGCCCACGTGCCCGAATGGCCTGTCCGGTCCATCGCGAAAGCGAATCACGAATGGCGTTCGCCACTTCCGCTTCCGCCGGCGCTGCTGCCACTACCGCTGCTTAGCATTGCAATGCCATAAAAATTAATAAAAAGGATTCTGGCCAGCCGCTTTTTTGCCATTTTCCGCGCGCACCGCGTTAAATCAATGAACGTGGCAACAATTAAAATATTCTGCCTGTTTCCGTTTAACCAGCGACAAAATGTGCTGTCCACATTATTGGTGAGGGTATGTTCGACTGAAAGACTTTGCCTTAAGTTTGTACATGATTTTATATATTTTTTTAATTGAACATAGAATTTTGTTGTAAAAACATATTTTAAAAAATGCTAAAATGTGAAAAAGTTAATATGTCATTTCTGATGGTTTTATCATACCAGCTTTTTAAAAATTATTGGGTACGCAGCATTCGCATACATAAACTCGCTCAAACTTTTTGCTTTATCTTGTGTAATTGCGGAATTTCAATAATTTATTTATTATGTGTAAATAAAATACGGAGCCCAGTTATTAATTTTTAATTTTCTCCTCAACGTTGCTTTTGTGAGCGCAGGCGTTTCATTGTTTAATGTTCCACATTTTTTCGCTTAATTTTCAAGCTCTTTATTGCACTTAAAGGCAAGCACCCCCACCATCCCAGTGACTCCTCACCCGCAATAAAATCGCTGAAAACTGGGAGTGCATAAAATGCAATTGTTGTTCGTAATGCATTTGAACAACCATTTATTGGCCAGCATTGTGTGGGCCGAGAATTTTGTTTTACAACATTTTCAATTAGTTGGCGATGCAGTTTATTGGCTATTGTTTCCACGCTAAGTACCTCCGAACGCACCCGCAAATTCAGCGAGTGCATCGGAACCCAGACATTCTTTTGTTGTTTGTGCAGTTGGCAATAATAAACAAATAGAAATATTTACCCAATCTCGTTGCGTCAAGTGTTTCGGCGCCACGCGACTAATGTAATTGTTATAGTAGCACACCGAAAGAAATGGGGCGAATCAAGGGGTTTTCAATTCAAAAACAAGAGAGAACGCTATAGTCGGGTTGGTGTCCCGACTATCTAATACCCGTCACTCAGCTAAAGGGAGTGTGAACGCTGTAGTCGGGTTGGTGTCCCGACTATCTAATAAACGTAACTCAGCTAAAGGGAGTGCGAGGGAGATAAAAACTTTAATCAGGCATAAGTTTTAAACGAATGGTCCGATTTAAAAAAATTCTTCTACATTTCGATAGGTATCACTATGGACGGCAGTCCATGTAGTGACGAAGCGCACCAGGAGAGTGTGCGAAGGCGACTACTATATATACACGAAGAAATGAAAATCTGCTGTGATGGTCCGATCGTAATGAGTAATACACCAATCGAAAGGTATTGCAAAAACTTAAAGGATTGCATACCAAGACTTTAAGAAAATCAATTGGCTTGGGAGAGAGAGCGGTGAAAGTGAAAAAGTGCAAATTTCGAAATTTGGAGCTGTTGGGGCCGGTGGGGATAAATGCCCCCTCGCAATGTTTTAGTTGTGTTCTTATTGAAAATACCCGTCGAATGAGGGGTCATACGATAAAATCCGACGCTCCGTTCAAAAGTTATAGCCAAAATAAGATTTTCTTCTTCTTCCCAAAATGAAAATTTAATTCTGTTTGTCCACTTGTCCAAAATATGTTTTTTAAGTTCTGAAAATTTGATATGACGTTCATCACATCGATATAAAAAACTTTTGTTCTACCACTTTTGGAAAAACTCGCTAGTTTAGCGGGAAAACAGCTATAAATAGCTAAAAATCGGAAAGCCGTAACTTCTATACTACTAAAGCTACAGACTTGTGCCGCATCTCGTTTGAAAGGTATTTTTAAATGCTATAAACGCCTTCCATATACAATTTGTGTAAATGTAATAGTTAAAAAGATATGAACAAAAGAAAATTTTTTAAAACTTTTTTTTAAGCTTTTTTTTAATTTTCTCAAAAACGGCTCTAACGATTTTTTTTAAAACTTTTAACTGTATAGCCCTTGAGATTCCTTAAATTTTGGTATATAACACATTACTGTAAAAAGTCACGTTTAAAAGTTATTTAGAAACGAAAATCGCCACTTTGGTCAGCTCAAAACAACTTACGCTGCCTTAGCATTGAATTTAGTATGTGCGTATGCAAACTGTATTTTAGGGTCATGGAATCAATTCAATTGTTTTAAGGAATTCCAAATAGGAAACTTTTGTTTTACGACATTTGGAAAAACACGCTGCTTTAGCGGGAAAAAGCTAAAAATAGCTAAATTTCTTTAGTTCGTAAGTTGACCACTACTCAAGCTACAGATATGTGCTATACCTCGTTTAAAAGGTATTTTGAAATACTTAAACGCCTTTTTAACTTAATTTGTTTAAATACAATGGCTTACAAATTATGATTGACCAATTTAAATTTAAATGTATTTATTAGCTCCTATGAGAGCCAATGTAAACAAACAAAAACTTCTGATATCAAATAAAAACACCTCTTAACGAGGTAAAAAACTAGTGACGACCGCACCTTGAACATACAAAAGTTCTGATATCAACATTTGTGACGAAAAATTATTACACTCGTCATTAAATATACTTTCTAATATTATCTCATTCGGCACGCTGCAATAGAAAATGCCTGTGAAGGGAAAAAGGCTGGAATAGTTTGCTAGGGCGGGCCGAATGAGAAAATATTATAAAGTCTATTTAATGACGAGTGTAATAATTTTTCGTCACAAATGTTGATATCAGAACTTTTGTATGTTCAAGGTGCGGTCGTCACTAGTTTTTTACCTCGTTAAGAGGTGTTTTTATTTGATTGATAAACACAACAAAACTGCATTTTTACTTTTCCGAAATATTTAAATTTTTAAAATCGTTTATAAACTATTGTGGGCGTTAGAGGGGGCGTGGCAGCATTTTGAAACAAACTTGCGCTGCGTAGGAGCTCCTAGAATCTGCATGCAAAATGTCAATCTCCTAGCTTTTATAGTTTCCGAGATCTCAGCGTTCATACAGACAGACAGACAGACAGACAGACAGACAGACAGACAGACGGACAGACAGACATGGCTAGATCGACTCGGCTAGTGATCCTGATCAAGAATATATATACTTTATAGGGTCGGAAACGCTTCCTTCTACCTGTTACATACTTTTGCACGAATACAATATACCCTTTTACTCTACGAGTAACGGGTATAATAAATATATAACTCAGGTTTAGGTAATCATGTTATTTACACTGGTTCAAGTCCCGCTAACAACACATTTTTATACCCGTTACTCGTAGAGTAAAAGGGTATATTGTATTCGTGCAAAAGTATGTAACAGCTAGAAGGAAGCGTTTCCGACCCCATAAAGTATATATATTCTTGATCAGGATCACTAGCCGAGTCGATCTAGCCATGTCTGTCTGTCCGTCTGTCTGTCTGTCTGTATGAACGCTGAGATCTCGGAAACTTTAAAAGCTAGAAGATTGGCATTTGGCATGCAGATTCTAGGAGTTCCTACGCAGCGCAAGTTTATTTCAAAAAGGTGCCACGCCCCCTCTAACGCCCACAATAGCTAATATACGATTTTAAAAATTTCAATATTTCGAAAAAGTAAGAATGCAGTTTTGTTGTGTTTATCAATACCTATCGAAATGTAGAAGAAATTTTTTAAATCGGACCATTCGTTTAAAACTTATGCCTGATCAAAATTTTATCTCCATCTCCCTAGCACTCCCTTTAGCTGAGTTACTTCTATTAGATAGTCGGGACACCAACCATTTAGCTGAGTGACGGGTATTAGATAGTCTGGACACCAACCCGACTATAGCGTTCTCTCTTGTTTTTTTTTATACCCGTTACTCGTAGAGTAAAAGGGTATATTGTATTCGTGCAAAAGTATGTAACAGCTAGAAGGAAGCGTTTCCGACCCCATAAAGTATATATATTCTTGATCAGGATCACTAGCCGAGTCGATCGAGCCATGTCTGTCTGTCCGTCTGTCCGTCCGTCTGTCTGTCCGTATGAACGCTGAGATCTCGGAAACTATAAAAGCTAGAGGATTGATATTTGGCATGGAGATTCTTGGAGCTCCTACGCAGCGCAAGTTTATTTCAAAAAGGTGCCACGCCCCCTCCAACGCCCACAATAGTTTATAAACGATTTTAAAAATTTTAATATTTTGGAAAAGTAAAAATGCAGTTTTGTTGTGTTTATCAAAACCTATCGAAATGTAGAAGAAATTTTTTAAATCGGACCATTCGTTAAAAAGTTATTGCTGATCAAAGTTCATATCTCCATCTCCATCGCACTCCCTTTAGCCGAGTGACGGGTATTAGATAGTCGGGACACCAACCCGACTATAGCGTTCTCTCTTGTTTTTTTTGTAATTATTAATTTTTTAAATATAATGTTGTTATTAAAATTGTTAAGGAAATGTTAAGTATGCTTCTTAAAAACTTTTTACTTACTCTGCCTCAGCCGGTTTTCGAACCGGGGTCCTCTCGCATCAGAGGTAGATGTCTTACCCATTGATCCATCGCACCATGTTACGCGCGAGTGGATAAGTTCAACTTAAATGTAAAGTTAGCACGATCCATAACTCATATAACTTTTTAAAACTAAAAATTCAACATTTCACTTATGCATTTTATAGAAACTTAATTTAATATTATTTGTATCTTGACTTTCAAAATAATTTTGTCAAATAAACTTTTTATTCAAAATAAAGGGCTTATATTCCGGATAAATTGCGAAAGTATTTAATCGGATCATAGAACAACATTGATTATACTATGTGTATAACTTACTATTTATAATAATAAAAACTACTATGGCGACTTTGATTTTTAATACCAGTAATATCTTTTCAAATATAATTCCCATCGATTTGATTATTTTTATATTTGACCGAAGGTTTAAATATCCTTTTTATTAAAATCAATGATTTATTTATTTGATTTAACTATGAAAAGTAGTAAATGAAATCAACTAAAAAAATATTTGATTTTACTATGCGTTTTTTTACCAGTGTAAGAGTCTTCCTAGAGTGATTCAGTTGTCTGAATTATTACACATCTTTTTTTTAGAGCATACTTAAAAAATTTTAAAAATAGTTTTTCAAAAAATTCGAATTTACCTCGATGAATGATTAAGGATCTTATTGGTTTTAATGCTCATTTACCGCAAGTTTTTATGGATTCTGGGAAAAATTCAGTTTGTGGCAATATTTAAACCGCCATTACCGGCAAAAGTATTATTGGTTAGTTACTTACTCAGCGTTTGACAAGTTCCACTCTTTATCATTCGAAACTTGAATTGTAAATAATTTTAGGATTTTTTTTAAAGGGTTATGGCCGAAAGAATTTGGGATCTCATTTAGTTATGGAGGAAAATGAAGAGAAGTTTAATTTTGTAATAATTTTTAAATATTAAAACATTATTTATGTTTCCCTTGAAATAAATCCAATTTCAAATTAAACATATCCATATGTTGTATTATAAAGTTTTTTCGAAAAACGTACAATTTATCTGGAGTCTTATTTACTTAATAATAGGAAATTGTTGGTATACGTTTATATAGCCACTTTGCTGGTCAGTTGCATCATTTTAATGAATATTTTTGCACTGCGTTGCCCACTTGAGCTCGCCTGAATTGATTTGAAAAGCCTTCTCACTCGAATGGCAATACTTTTCATTAAATGCGGCTTAAGATGAGGCTTTTGAGCCAGTGAGCAGTACACAAAGTGTTTGCGGCATTGAATTAATTGGGTGCAATGGAGACGTCTTCCTGTGACGTGCAATAAAATTTTAAATTGAGTTTCAATGACTGCAGGGCTGAGGCTTGGTGCTCGCAAATGGTTCAAATTAGTGCAGCTCGCACATTTGCACATTTGCATCTGCTGCTGCTCGCTGCACAAATGAGATAAATCAGACGATGAAGTCGGGGGCAAGGGGAAGCCGTAATTACCTTGCCAAAGTGTACGAGCCAACTTTGCTCATTTCCGGAAGGAAAACGTGGAGGGCGCAAATTAAAAAAGATGAAGTGAAAAGTGCCCTGCGTCTACAGTTTGTCCATTCTCCGCTATTTTTCGCTTTTTATACCCGTTACTCGTAGAGTAAAAGGGTATATTGTATTCGTGCAAAAGTATGTAACAGCTAGAAGGAAGCGTTTCCGACCCCATAAAGTATATATATTCTTGATCAGGATCACTAGCCGAGTCGATCTAGCCATGTCTGTCTGTCCGTCTGTCCGTCTGTCCGTCTGTCTGTCCGTCTGTATGAACGCTGAGATCTCGGGAACTATACAAGCTAGAGGATTGGTTTTTGGCATGAAGATTCTTGGAGTTCCTACGCAGCGCAAGTTTGTTTCCAGAAGGTGCCACGCCCCCTCTAACGCCCACAATAGCTTATATACGATTTTAAAAATTTGAATATTTCGGAAAACTAAAAATGCAGTTTTGTTGTGCTTATCAATACCTATCGAAATGTAGAAGAAATTTTTTAAATCGGACCATTCGTTAAAAAGTTATGGCTCATCAAAGTTTATATATCCATCTCCTTCGCACTCCCTTTAGCCGAGTGACGGGTATTAGATAGTCGGGACACAAACCCGACTATAGCGTTCTCTCTTGTTTTTTGATGTTTTCGGGGCGAAGCGAAACAAAACTCGGAACCGCAGACCAAGGGCGTCCGAACATAAGAATCTCGTTTGGGGTCAGAACTCAGAGCATGTGAAAATCGAATTTCCACCCGAGAACCCTCGGCAGTGGAACGGCTGCAGGCAGGGGCGTGGGAAACTCTGCATTAATTAAAATTTGAATGCAAGCTCAAAGGAAAAGCGCAAATCCGACAAATTTTTCATAGGCTAATAAACTTGAATGCCACTCTGGCAAAAAGAGCAATCCCGGCCTGACACCTGCCATCGGAAAAGAAGGGGAACTAGAAGCTGCGCCACAAGAGCTGCTGGCCTGGCCAACAGTGTTTTACGTTTTTCGTTTCTCGTTTTTGCATTTCGCATTTCGTATTTCGCCTCCTTTTTCGTTCTTATTTATTTATTTTTTATTCTGCCGCACTGTCACCCAATTATGTCACACAGTGTACAACAAATTAATGCCTCGTTGCGTTGATTGCGTCGCCGTCGCCGCTGCGCGCGAAAGTATGCAATGCGAAATGAACGCGCAAGTGAAATCACTAAAAACATTCCCGTCTGAGACTGCAGACTGCAGACTGCAGACTACGGCCTACTGCTGCTATATCTGTGGCTGCAGCTACAGTCGTGGCCCATAGCCCACGGCCAGTTGTCTCCGTTGATGTCTGCTGTCTGGTTGTGTGTGCGTTGATGTGATTGCGTGACAATTTCAAACAGATTTAACCGCCAATTTAAAATGAAGTCAATACACATACACCGAGAGCTGTCCGCTGGAGGAGGCACTGTTCGCAAGGTGAGACTACCGGCCAGAGAATACCAACTTATTGGGTGAAATTCGATTAAAGTTCTCAGAAGATTATAATCGCGTTTATCCAAGAAGTAGATGTAGTACCGTGTACTTCTACAAAGTTTGTGGTTGGCATCTATTTCTCTTTAGTTAATGGTTATAGGAAGTGTTTTATGCATCGAAAGTGTTTGATTTTACTGAATATCATTTAAAACTTTCTCTCTCTGTTTTCATACTCTTTTTGTATACCCTTCCAGAGGGTATTATGATTTCAGTCAGAAGTTTGCAACGGAGTGAAGGAGACGTTTCCGACCCTACACAGTAGGGTTGGTAAAAAAATCGATAGCACTATCGATACTATCGATGGTTTAAAAATTTAGGAAACATCGATTGTTTGGACCCACAATCGATACTATCGCTCAGAAAAATTGTTCCATACAAGTAATTTTTGGGCTCAACATTGAATTTTGTTTCATTTTCTTCGCAGTAAAATTAAGATCGTAGTTATTCCCGTTACTCGTAGAGTAAAAGGGTATATTGTAATCGTGCAAAAGTATGTAACAGGGAGAAGGAAGCGTTTCCGACCCTATAAAGTATATATATTCTTGGTCAGGGTCACTAGCCGAGTCGATATAGCCATGTCCGTCTGTCCGTCTGTCTGACCGTCCGTATGAACGCTGAGATCTCGGAAACTATAAAAGCTAGAGGATTGGCATTTTGGCATGAAGATTCTTGGAGTTCCTACGCAGCGCAAGTTTATTTAAAGAAGGTGCCACGCCCCCTCTACCGCCCACAATACTAAATATACGATTTTAATTAAATTTAAATATTTCGGAATTTCGGATATTTGTTGAAGAAATTTTTTAAATTGGACCATTCGTTAAAAAGTTATTGCTGATCAAAGTTTATATCCCCATCTCCCTCGCACTCCCTTTAGCCGAGTGACGGGTATTAGATAGTCGGGACAGCAACCAGACTATAGCGTTCTCTCTTGTTTTTCTCATAAGTTTTATGATACAAGGATAAATTTTCAAACCTTTTTTTTCATTATTTTTCCTTAATTTTTGTAATTTGATTTTTATTTTCTTTAATTTCTGATACTATCGATAGTGACCACCATCGATAGCCAAAAACATCGATAGTGCCCACCATCGATAGTGCCCACCATCGATGTTTTAACAACCCTACTTTCTAGCATGTTGAAATCCCTTAATCCAGTAACTTCAAAATGATTTTCCAAATTTCAGGTACATGTCAACCACACAACCCATATACCCGAGGCAAAAGGCGAAAGGCGCCCGGTGGCAAACAGATCAACGGCCGTCAGCGGTAGAGTTGACGTCGAATGGAGCTCGGTGTTTTTCGCTTTCCACTTGCTGCATTTAAATGGCGGGGGCTGGAGCACCGAACCGCTGTGATCTGCCACGGACTAGCTGATGGCCGGCGGCAACGGTGCGTATGTGTGTCCAGCCCATTGGCAGCTGAAAAATGTATTGTTAAATTCGCGATTTTTGCGGACTGGCTGGGTCGGCTGGCTGTGCGGGCTTCCTCCATTGTTTTTTAACGCTTTTTTGCCCTGTCGCACTGAGCTTGTGTCAAACAAACGATTTAAATGAAATAAATTTCGATGAATCACTCAATCGGTTTAAATAAAAATGTAGCGCTTGTAATGAGATCCGACGGACATAATCTGACTGGCAAACAAGTGTAATTCAATGGGTCTGGCTCACACTCGATAAACTCGGCCTTCGGGGAAAACTCTTTGGCCATAATCCACGGTCCCATCTGGCCCCACACCTAAGCCAAACACTAAGCTCTCTTCATATACTAGCCGGGTCCAATCGGGCCTGGATATTGCCTGGTAAAAGCCGCCTAAATACATTTGCCAGCACACTGAACCATAAACCAATTGACAGGGCAATCATTTGATACAAAACTCAACTGTTTGAATCAAAGTGAAGTCCCTGCCGGGCCATCTTTCCCATTTGGCCCTCTATAGTTTTGGCTTAGTGGCAATCAGCAGTGCATGTAAATACCATGACAATGCGGGGGTCTGGGGAATGGGCTAACTCGATGGCATTAGTCGCTACAAAGGGATCCACACACAGCCGGCGTTTGTCCACCTGAGTTGTCAACAAACCGTGAAATTATCAACACAAATTGGACGATGATGTCGAGAACGGGCAGCAGATTCCTTTCTGCTGGTTTTTTCATCTACTTTCTCTGTGCCACAGTCTCGACGCATATGTAAAGCTCCTTCGCCTACGAAAACCTTTTAATACAAATTGAAAATACTCGGAGCACAAAAAGGACAAACATCCAGCACTTGTGATAAGTGGAATGGTAACTCGGGGAACTGGAACTGCCAAGAAGTCACACTGGGAAAAAACTCGTATGCTTTAATATTGCTTGAATATGGAAAAAAAATTATTTTCATAGTTTTCATTGTCTTAAAACCCAGAAAAACACAAAATTAAATAACAAAAACTATAATAATAAAAATAAGGTTGATCTCATCAATCTTTCTGCACATTTTGTGAAAACTACTCAACACGTTTCAAATGCGGTTTGAATTATGATTAAAATTAATATTGGTATCGAATTATAATGCTAATGTCTCTAGTGTTTCCTTTAACTGAAAAAAAAACTTTTGGTTTTTAATGCACTACATTCACGCAAAAGTTAAAGCAATTGATGTTTAAAATAGGTTTCAGAAATCATGATAGCTCTAAAAAAAAAATCGTTTTTTGATTAACTTAATTTTTTTGTAATTCGATTAAATTTAAGAAAAATTCATTATTTCCATGCTCTTAGCTACACTAGTTTCTGAAATCTTTCTAGACGTGCTTTTGCATACACAACTGAGTGGCCAAATGAGTGGACTCCACGATTGTCCGGTTGAATGGCACAAGAGGAGGTCGCTGGCTGTTGCTGCTGGAGCCAGAGTCTCGTCTCAGATAAGCCAATCGCATTGCCAAGGCGACGTAGGGATCACACTTGGTCTTTGGCTAGTTCCTCACCCCATTCCTTCGAAATCCCGGAATCCCGACTGCAACTTGCATAAATGTCAGGCGAGTGAAAAATTTCCATGAGATTTACTGCGACGGCGGCTATTTATCTTTGCAGTCGGCAGATGCAAGGGTCGAGATACGGAGTCAGCCGGAAATGGGCTTTATGCTGCATTTAAATGCCCTCGTTTCCGGCGGTCGGCGGATGGCGAATGGCGAATGGTGGTGGCGATGGCGATGGCCGACCTTCAGGCGGCCGCCTCAATTAGTTCATTACGCTAAACGTTTGCATTTCACCTAATTTCGTCTGGAGGTCTGGGCTTTCGGCCACATCCGCATCCGCTGCACGCAAAGTGCAACTGGGAGCCGAATTTTCGGAGCCAGGAGCCAGAAACGAAAACGGAATTTATTTCTCAATTCCCACTTCAATTTCGTAAATTGAATGAAAAAGCGCTTAAAAATATACAAAAGCAGACCGAGCAGCCAGACCAAGCATAACCCAAATAGTGGAACAAAAGCACACGGAACCTGGAAAGGATACAAGGGTTGGCAGGGGGGGCCGGGTACCAGGGGCGTGGCAGGGCAAGGACAGCCGGCAAAAAAGGCAAACGAACGACGAGCAGAGCGAAAGGAAATCTTACAAATAAAACGGAAGTTAATTTACTACGTAAACCGAAAAGCATGGCGCAGCCACATCCGGATGGAAAGCGAGGAGCGAGCGAGGGGGCGGGAGGGGGGCTGTGGAGTGGAGCGAGCGAGAGGGAAAGCAACACCGAAAGGCTACACTGTAAGGAATTGCAGTTGGCCATTTAATTGGGCGACTTTTTGCAGCCCAGCGACGCCGCTTAAGGTGGCCAAATATTTGCTCTGGCAACAGAAGCCGTCCGAAAACGATGAAGAGGTATCGGGCAGATATGGCCAAGAAAAGGTCGGCGGGGAAGGGAGGCAGTGCAGGTGGCTGGTCGCAGGACAGGTGCAGCTCGCACTTAAGCCCGCTTATTACGTTAACAATTGCAAATATCGGCGCGGATTTCGCCAGCGGGCGAGACAGGATTACTTTGCATAATTTTAGGGGCATACAAATAACAGCCAAGGCACTATGGGGCATTTGACCACTTTTGTTGGCCAAAACCCATTTTTTAAAAGTCGTTAAAACAAAAAATGTTGTTTGAGGATGTGTTAACAGAAGATCATTTAACAATGTTACGTTTACAGAAATCCGATAGAGGTCGCCTCTGTTAAGGTAGAAGCTGTTAAATCAGCTGTTCGAAATGCAATTCTCCGGCTGTTGTATTTCGACGTTTCGCTTGCAGTTTTAAAGTGCTTTAAATTTGAGTTTTTAAGCAATCTAAGTAAACTTTTTGGATTGGATTAAAAGGATTGCGGTGTGTACTATATATTTGTGAGGTTAAACGACAAAAATCAAGCGGTTTTTTCTTATAAATGAGTGTTGAAGGGTGTGGTCTAAAAAGTAAATTTTTGTAAGAAAACTAAATTTCAAATGGAGCAACAAAGTGAGTCCAGCGGAGTCCACTTCTGAAACCTTTTGGGATTTGTAGATTATTTAATTGTTGTTAAAATGTATATGGTCAGAATCGCCACTTTTTGCCACTTTTTCAGTAATTTGATTTTTTAGACCATAACCTCAAATTTTACACACTCCTATCGTTTGCACTGGTGGCTAAGGAAGTAAGGACTTTTCTGGATTTAAATTATTATCAAAATAGAGTAGAATAACTTAGCTTTGTTATTAACTAGCTTAAGTGAACTTTAGCGGCTTTAAAACAAAAGTTCCGCTACAACTTAAACAAAAAGTCGTTCAAATGTAAAGTAAATTCTTTCCTTTGCCCTTTTTTTGAGAACTTTAGGATATAGTCGTCCGATTTGTACGAAACTTTTAATATTGTTATAAAAACATTAATAATTGATATTTATAAAGTTATGTGCATTTATCTCCAAAAACAGCAAAGTTAATTTGATCGTTTCTATGGCAGCTATATGATATAGTTGTCCGATCCGGATGATTCTCATATATAATATGCGTATGGATAAAAAATGGCGACTGGTAAAGTTTCACGTCAATATCTTTTGAATTGGCCGAGTTATTAATTTCGGCCAACAAAAGTGGTCAAATGCCCCATAGTGCAAGGGTTTCACTACCACACCCACGGCAGCACACACACTCGCACAGAGAGAGTTGCTGGCATGCCAATGAAAGCATTTCGCGTCCTGGCAAAAGCGGAAGGAAATTTCACTAGCTGACTGCAGCAGCCGCAGTTTAAACCGCCTACGAATTGTTAGAACACACAGTTGAGGTGGCAACAATAGCACGGACAGTCTTAGATGTAATTTAAATTAATATTTACTGCATTTAATATCTTAGCTTGTAAGACTGGTAAGACAACTGGCTTAATGGAGAACATTTTTAAGAGTTATTTGCGAAATAGGTTTGTCGGAGATTTATTTTAATTAAGACAATTATATAAAATATTTCTAACACTTGTTTATAATGCAACGCTACTAACTATTTGTACTATATTTGTCTTTGTCAAATTATTTGAACAAAATTAGCCAAGTTTGCTATCTAATGATATATTAATGCAATATATCAAAACCCTGAAAAAACGTAGTAAATGTATTGATTTCACTCTTTTTCTCATTGGTTGCACTTTGCAAAAAATTGAACCTTTTTTTTTTACCTCGATGAAGGCTTAAAAATCTTATTCGCTTTGAATCACCAGTGATAAGTTGCGTTTTTTTCTAGCTTTCAAACTCTTTTACAGGAGAAGGAATTCTTGCTTTGTTATGCTTTTAAGCCCCATACTCAAAATAATTGTACTATTTTTTAACGGAATTATAAAGAAATAAATGGGGGATAGATACCCCCACTCGGGCGAAAAATGAAAGAAGTTTGGGTATTCAAAAAGTGTTACGCCAGATTAGGCAGGCTGTGAATCATTTTGCACATTTTATGAAATGAAACCGTAAAATAGCCATTGCCTATTTTAGCAATAGATCGAGACTTTATTTTAATTAATTCCCCTGTACTTCATATTAGGGTTTTTGGCTATCGATGGTGGTCACTATCGATATTATCGATACTATCGGAAATTAAAGAAAACAAAAACTACTTTATAAAATAAAGGAAAATTATGAAAAACAAGAAAGGACGTTAGCTTCGGCCAGCCGAAGCTTATATACCCTTGCAGATAATTCCTATTAATCACTAATTTTTCGATCGTTCCTATGGCAGCTATATGATATAGTAGTTCGATATTGATAAAAATAAAATCGAAATTCGAAAACATTTAAAAAGACTCATATCCCAGAGTAGAAGAGAATACAATAAAAGTCAACGAAGCAATAATTTATTTCCTATTACATTCCCATTAATTTTTCGATCGTTCCTATGGCAGCTATATGATATAGTCGTCCGATTTAAAAAAAATTTTATTCGAAATTCAGAATTAGATAAAAAATGGTATTTCCAAAAGTAGGAGGTTCTAGGTTCAAAAACACCCAAGATCAATTTTTTTAAAATTTGTTTGCCCTATTATTCCTATGGAAGCTATATGATATAGTTGTCCGATCCGGCTCGTTCCGACTTATATACTACCTGCATAAGATATAAGACTTTTGGGAAAGTTTTAGCGCGATAGCTTTAAAACTGAGAGACTAGTTTGCGTAGAAACAGACGGACAGACGGACAGACGGACGGACAGACGGACATGGCTAGATCGACTCGTCTAGTGATGCTGATCAAGAATATATATACTTTATGGGGTCGGAAACGTCTCCTTCACTGCGTTGCAAACTTCTGACTGAAATCATAATACCCTCTGCAAGGGTATAAAAATAATTGTAAATTTATGCTTTTATCTTAAAACTTATGGGAAAAAAATAATCTAAATTTTCCTGCGATTAAAGTGAAACGAAATTCAATGTTGAGCCCTAAATATTTAAGTATCGATTGCAGTCATAAACCATCGATGTTTTCTAAATTTTAAAACCATCGATAGTATCGATAGTGCTATCGATTTTTTTTATCAAACCTTATTCCGATTTTTGACCATCTCACCCTGATTCAATCAATTTTTTACACAAATTCAATTTTTTTCCAGAGGAGCTATTATTTGTATTTGTATTATTTTAAGAGAGCGGCGACTTTTTTAGCGCTATATTTGTATCCCCATCTGTAAGTGTGTGAAATCGTGTGTGGGCGGTGGGCGTGGCCAAGCCACATTAGAGCAGAATGTAGGTGGCTGCGGGCAACAAAAGTATTTGTTATGCGGTAAAAATGCATAAAAATCCTGAGACCGGCATTTATTTAAATTTATGCCGTTATAACGTAATTTTGCATTACCCCAAAATGATGGCGAACACCACCCAGAAAGGCACCACCCCCAGTCAGCGGCTCGCTGGTATTTTATTGTTGCACCAGCGGGTGTGGGGGTGGGTGTGGGTGTGGCACACTTTGCTCTGGCATTTTTATACAAATTTTTGCACATTTTGCGGCCAACGCCACCGACAAAGCCCAAAAGCCAGAATGCCAGAAAGCCAGAAAGTTGCGCTGCGCCTTTTATTTTGGTTAAATAAGTATTTGGCAATTGTTATTTGAATAAACCATACTCTCGCGTCTTTTATCCTTTGTGCAGCAGGCCCACTTGAATTCATTTGCTATTATTATTTTTTTATATCGCATTTCAATTGTTTATCTGTGTTTACGTACGTTCTGATTTTTTTCACTTTTGTTATTGCAGCACGGTGGGATAATACGAAAGTTATTCATTTGTTATGCATATGAAGTGGATCCACAAATGTACTGTGGTTTATTGCAGCGGTTGCCATGGCATTTTTTGGGCTGGCAACAACAAAAGAACAGTTTCCCCAGTTAGAAGTCTGAGTGCGGTTTCCGTTGCGGGCAGCGGGGCAAATTAATGGCGATAGCTTTAAAATTAGAACTCCAAGTCCGGAGAAACCTGTTTAAGTCCTGGCCGGAATGCAAACACCGTGGAGCGGAGGCGAGCTTCCATTTGTCACTTCCAATTAGACCGAGTCAAAGCGAGTCAGGTGAACTCTGGCCCGGCTGCTAATCTCCCGACATCTGTGCCCGGGTCTCCAGACTCCAGGGATCCGGGGGCCGGCCCAGACTCATTCAATCAATTGAAGCACTGACACTGCTTTCTGTGTTTTGAATACAAATTAGCCAAAGTGATGGCCGCCCCGTAACATGCAGCTGCCACGCCCCCAATCAAGAGGCACACACTCCGCAAAACGAAAGGATTGGTAGTTTAGTGTCAAGTGTAGTATGTTCATCATATTTTATTTCAATTATATGTAAATTCCTTGGAAAATAAATTTAAGTGATGGTTGTGTGTCAATGAATCCATAAGACCATTAATCATGCGCAGTGTTGTCTCTTCTCAACAACTAAAAGCGTTCGTCTAAATTCCCACTGTTATTATAAAGGAAATATAATGTGTGTTGTTTTTTGGTGGCAATTTGCAAATATAATTTTTTAAGGAAACTGTTTTTTCTTGGGTTTTTTGCATGATTCCTTGGTATAAATATACACCGCATTGTGGTTTATTTACATTACCATATTTGGTTTCTTTTCCCTGAGTGCACGCCTCAGCTTGTGACACTTCCATCGATGTTTGCTCCGATGAAAACGGGGGTTAATTTAAATGCAAAGTAATTAATTAGACACTTGGCTGCGAATCAAGTAATCCAATCTGGAGTAAAGGACTCGGAGGAGGGCTAATCAAGGGCATCCTCAGGAGCAGTGCCTGGCAGGCAGACCCGCAAAGTGACCAGCGGACTGGCTAAATGTGCTACAACATTCGAGTGCGAGGAGCAGTATGTGCCATATATCAGTGCGCTGCTCGACTGCCGTGTGTGCTTATCCACTCAGTGCCCAGACAATGGCAATTTCAATGATTTTGTTTAGCTCAGTGATTCGGAGAATTGAGTTCGGCTGCGAGCTGTCCACATACGTATGTATGTATATACCCGAACGTATTATCCATATGCTACGTGCCGCAGGCAAATTGAGAACGCACAAACCCACCGACGCACACCATTCGATTCGAATGCCTTTCAATGAATTGCTGCCAATTTGCAATGGTTAATGAAACGCTTTGTGCCGTGTCGATTGCATTGCGAGGGGGTGAGCAGAGGGCGGACCTAGGACTAACTAATCCAGAAAGTACCATATAGCGGGGCCATATAGTGACCAGTGACCGATTCCCCGTAGCTGCAGCTCATCTCCGGCCAGAGATGCTGCACTTTAATCCGCCCGTTCGCCGCTCCGCATCACTTTCCTTGTTTTCTTTGACATTTGAGTTACATTTTGGCCAAGTTCCATCGATTTCTGTGGCTCAGCAATGTCGTTCGTACGAACTCTGCACTGACAAAAAGTCGAACAGAGTCCTAAGAGCTGTGCGATTTCATTTAAATAAAATGTAATTTAAGTCTCCAATAATAACTTACTTTTATTTGAGTAAAAGATCATTTCATATAAATAAATTTGAATATTTTTTCAAACACATAATAATATAAGATTATTTTAATAAAACCACAACCACATCAACTTTATTTTAAAATACAATTTTTATTTAAAAGTATTTTTAAAGTTATCTTGGGCTTCCTACGCAGCGCCAGTTAGTTTCAGCCGAGAGCCACGCCCCTCTAACACCCACAATCACCTTAAACGATTTTAAAAGGTGGAGGCCACACCTTTAAAGATTTCGGAAAAGAAAAAAGGCAGTTTTATTGTGTTTATCAATACCTATCGAAATGTAGAATTTTTCAATTCGGACCATTCGTTAAAAAGTTATGCGCGATCAAAGTTTTATATCTCCATCTCCCTCCCTTTAGCTGAGTAAAGGGTATCTGATATTCGGGGCACCCGACTATAGTGTTCTCTCTTGTTTTTCGAACGTTTTAGAATAGTTTTTTAATTATTTTGAGTAAACGAATTCCATTCAGTAACATTATTTTCCCATGTGTGCTCCTGGCCATTTCAATTTTGTAATTGAGATTAGCTTTTTGGGAATAATGGAGATCAGATCATTTAATTAACTTTGTTTTCGAGCACGTCCCTGCAACTGCGGATGTCAAGGGCTGTCTGTGTGGGCGTGGTCCCGTACGTTTGTAAATGTCGTCAGCTCCTGTGGGTGTGTGTCCGATATACCGATAAACTGATATACAGATTGAACTAACAAGTTCTCGAACGCAATAATTTTGCGATTGCCGGCCACTGTTTGTGGGCCTGGCGAATGCGAAAGCCAGACCCTCAGTTGTCTGTTAATTTGCCGAGCAACAATTCCATTTGTTAATTCCGGCCCGGGATCTTTTGCTCAATTTGGCAAGCAGATGGAGGAGCATCGGCCATCGGAGGCTCTGGGTCCATGTGTCTCGATTTCATTTCCGAAATTGAATTGCCAAAAATGCGGCATCAGTTTCCGCACTCAAGCTCTGGGTCGTCAGATGTCGGAGCCCAGCTCTCGGATCCCAGTTCCAATTATAATTATGCCAGTCTCAGTTCGTCTGAAGGACTCCATCTCCATCTCCGTCTCGATGCGTTTTTGGGTCTATGCATTTCATTTACACTGGCTGAGCCGACCAGAACCCGGACTTTTCCGTCCATCCATCTATCCGTCCGCTCCTGACTCCGACTATCTTCGTCATCGTCTGGCTGCTGCTGTTTTATTTTCACTTTTCCTTCTCGCATGGCTTAGAACGAGCCAAATTGCATTCAGCTGTTTGTTTTTATGCGCTGTCACGAGAATTCCAAACTACTTTTGAATAATTTCATTTATTTATGTTCCCCATTGCTCGGCGCAAAAGTTTCGCTGCAGTTGCTCCGATTCTCCGCTCCTGCTGTCTTCAGTCAGTCAGTTAGTCGCTTATTTATTTAGTTCTCTTTCTTCTCCCTAAACTGCTAAAAAGGCGCAAAACTTGTCGCTGTGTGTCAAAAGTTCTGCCTTGGGCTTTAAGGGGTCTCGTCCCAATTCTGCTCCTCTAATTTCGCCGCCAATTGATGCCATATTGTGCTCGCCTTGCTGATAACAACGCATATTGAAATGTTTTAATTAGGTTTCAGTTAAAAAAGGCTGCAATGTTAGACTCTGATTTTTGGAAAATGTCTGAGAAGAGAAACAAGAAGTGAATAAACTTTTAATTTTTAAAACACTTTTTTTCGCGATAGAAAATAAACTGAAGCACATTTATACAAATTTCTTTCTAAACTTTGGAAATCTCGCCAGCCTTTAAAAATGAACAAACAAATTTCTTGTTTTTAGAAAATTTGATTTAACTAAAAACAAGAGAAATATATTACATTAAAAATGTTGCCGCTCTTTTTATGTGATAAACCCATGAAATAGATAGTAAATGTTATTTCAGACAATTGGATACTTGGACGGCACGCCTGTGGGAAACTCATTCCAGAGTTAGACGCCTAGATTGCAACACTGCTCCATTTTTGTAATCAGTCTTCTTTTTATTCACTACTTTTGTTAATTTTTACCATGGGTGGAAGTGAATTAGGTTTCACATAACACTCGCTAATAAACATTCTGTTATGCATATTGAAAAAAAAAAAGAAGTAAATGTTATTACAATACAATAGCAAGGGTTTTTTACGACTTCAAGGAACCCTTTCCATTTAGGTATGGGGTCATCCTATTACACCTAAAAATTCAAAACCCATGATGCTGCTCCTGAGTCTCATTTAGCTCTTTGAGCTCTCACTGGCAACCTGTATCCAGGGTTGGCCTCTGCTGAATGCTTTTGGCAGGTGACAGCCGAACTGCAGCAAAGAGCTTGGCAGACATCATGTAATGCAATTACGCATACGCCGCGTGCACCCACCCCGCGTGACTGGCATGTGCGGCTAATTAGGTCCTAAATGCTCCACGCCATTTTGTTGTCAAAACCTGCCTGTACTAAAATAGATGGGTGGCAAGTACTACGTGTCCAGATTTTTGACATCGAGCCAGTTCGGTGTTCCCAATCGTCACAGCTCATTAATTCACAATGCGATAATTCATTATAAAAACGCGTCTATAAACTTTTAGCGTAAACGCTCAGCTTGTGAAAAGTCGGGGAAAGGTGAGAATAATTAAGAGATGTTGGTAATGGCATTGAATTCAATAATGATTTATTTTCAATTAGGAACCAGCAGGAGGGTTCGTAACAGAACTACATCACTATGGACGGCAGTCCATGTAGTGACGAAGCGCACCAGGAGAGTGTGCGAAGGCGACTACTATCTACTAAATCTGCTGTGATAGTCCGATCGTAATGAGTAATACACCAAATTAAAGGTATTGCTAAAACTTAAAGGATTGCATACCAAGACCTCAAGAAAATCAATTGGTTTGGGAGGGAGAGCGGTGAAAGTGTAAAAGTGAAAATTTAGAAATTTGGATCTGTTGGGGCCGTTGGGGATAATTGGCCCCCCGGACTACGTTAGTTGTATTGCTACTGAAAATGCGCTTAATATGAGGGGTCATATCAGAAAATCGGACGCTCCGTTCAAAAGTTATAGCCAAAATAAGATTTTCTTCTTCTTCCCAAAATGAAAATTGAATTCTGTTTGTCAGTTTGTCCAAAACATGTTTTTTAAGTTCTGAAAATTTGATATGACGTTCTGATGAACGATATAAAAAATTTTTGTTCTACCACTTTTGGAAAAACCAGCTAGTTTACCGGGAAAACAGCTATAAATAGCTAAAATTCGGAAAGCCGTAACTTCTATACTACTAAAGCTACAGACTTGTGCTGCATCTCGTTTGAAAGGTATTTTTAAATGCTATAAACGTAATAGTTAAAAAGATATGAACAAAAGAAAATTTGTTTAAACTTTTTTTTTTAGCTTTTTTTTAATTTTCTCAAAAACGGCTCTAACGATTTTCCTTACTATAAACTGTGTAGCCCTTGAGATTCCTTAAATTTTGGTATATAACACATTACTGTAAAAAATCACGTTTAAAAGTTATTAAGAAACGAAAATAGCCACTTTTGCCAGCTCATAACAATTAATGCTGCCGTTCATTTACGAGCCGAACAGATTTGGGCCAAAAAATTTTTTTACATTTTTGATTTGCCTGAATATTTTTTTTACATGTTCTATTCGGAAAATTAGCAATTACGTGTATCAGGATTTGTCCGAAAAAAAATTATTTTTTTAGTTAGAATTTTTTAAAGTTTTCCAAAAATTGACAAATTTTAAAAAGTACCCTCTCATTGAAAATCTTTATCTCCGGTTATATGAATCCGCGTGACTTCATGTGTTTTGATTTAATTCTTCTAAAACCTCTTCTTTAAAAAAAAAATGTTAAAAAAAATAAGTTTTTATTTTCTTAAAAATAAAAACAAATTAAGATTCTAAAAAATTTTTTATTTAAATTTTTTTTTATAAATCAATATATGCGCCATATTGTTAGTTACAATCGATTTTTGTAAACAGTTGGAGCCATTTTTAGTTTTTAAAATATCGAATTTTTTTAAAATGGCCTCTGCTTTTTTTTAAGAAAACACGTTGCAGCAAGTAGGGCTACTCTCTCACTCTTATCGGATCCTTATGGAATTCATGTTTTCTCATCGTTTACTAGTCCTTTAACAATTTTTAATGATTAAAAGTTAAGTTTTAAGTGTTTTAACAATTATTGAATGACAAAAAGTAATTTTTTAATCTTTAAAAAAATTACAATTATTTATCTAACGTGCTTAGAAGCATTAAATTTTGGATGTGCATATCCAAACTGTATTTTAGGGTCAAGGAATCGGTAAAATTGTTTTAAACCGTTCCATTATACAATATAAATATAAAAACACTTTCTAAAATTTACTTTTTCGGCACGCTACAATAGAAAATGTTCGTGTGGGTAAAATCTTATAAATTTGCCTGAAGCGGGCCGAATGAGTAAATTTTAGAAAGTGTTTTTATATTTCCAAAGTTAAAATTTTTTTCGTCACAAAATATGATATCAGATCTTTTGTATGTTGAAGGTGCGGTCGTCACTATTTTTTTACCTCGTTAAGAGGTGTTTTTGTTTGATAGAATTTTACACTAATTTATTTTTAACAAGATAGTTTTTCGGTTTTTTTAGTTGATCAATAAAAAGAAGGAATAAATGAAATTTTCGAAAAAGCGGAAGCTTATCCACCGAGGAAATTTGTCCACAATTTAAATCAAACAAAACAACTTTTTGATGATTTAAAAAACTAGTGCCGATCGCACTTTTAACATTTAAAAGTTTTAATATCAACTTTTGTGACGAAAACACAATTTCTAAATTATTTCACATTTGACATATTTTATTGCATCGTACCAAATGAGAAAAATTTAAAAGTGCATTTAAGGACTTTCAGAGCTTGGCTGTATCTAAAGTCGCTTAGAAATTATGGTCATTTAAAAAAAAACAAGAGAAAACGCTATATATGGATATCTAAACTTTGATGAGCCATAACTTTTTTACGAATGGTCCGATTTAAAAAATTTCTTCTACATTTCGATAGATATTGATAAGCACAACAAAGCATTTTTACTTTTCCGAAATATTTAAATTTTGAAAGTCGTGTATAAGCTATTGTGGGCGTTAGAGGGGGCGTGGCACCTTCTTGAAATAAACTTGCGCTGCGTAGGAACTCCAAGAATCTTCATGCCAAATACCAATCCTCTAGCTTTTATAGTTTCCGAGATCTCAGCGTTCATACGGACGGACAGACAGACAGATATGGCTATATCGACTCGGCTAGTGACCCTGATCAAGAATATATATATTTTTTATGGGGTCGGAAACGCTTCCTTCTAGCTGTTACATACTTTTGCACGAATACAATATACCCTTTTACTCTACGACTAACAGGCATAAAATGTTTAGTCCAAAATTCTTATGAGCTTGTACAGCTCACATTTGAATGGATAAATCTTAGAAAAACAATATACGAACAAGTATGCCAATGAAAACTCATTAGAGGTAAATAAGATATATCTCAAGTTGTCTTTATTTTTAAGGTTTCTTGATTAACAAAACATAACATTTATTGTTGGCAATTTTTAAATGTTTAATTTTATGCATTCCAAACCGAATAGGAGGGAGAAACTCTATGGCAATTGTCTGTAAATTCATTTTCTAGCTGCCTTCTGACCAAGTTTTAAGCATTTTATAGCCAAGCTTCGGGCGGCCTTTGGAGTGTTGGAGGTCCGGAGAGTTGCCTGCTTATAGGCTGCGCTTTTGTGGAGCCACCAGGGCTACATCCTCCTCCGTTTCTGGGTGGCTCGGTTCCAGTTCCAGCAAACTTGTCACTGGAGCAGAAGTTTCTGAATGCATTCTCGGCGCCAACTTCTTGGTGCGAAAAGTTAGCGCAAAATACTTTGCTCGAATATTGTTTTCGCATGCTTTTGTTGCGCTAAGCAGCCCGTAAGAAGTCGCTTTCCCCCGACTTTCCCTGCAAATGGGTCCAGATCCATCCAGACGACGTAAATTGTGCTGTCTTTTTAAGAGTTTTTATTTTGTTAGTCCTCTGTTGTGCCTTTTTTGGTTCGCTGTTTTGTTTTATTTGGTTTTATTCGGTTTGGTTTTCTTCTTGCATTTTTGCCATGTATTGGCATTTCAGCGCTTATTTGTATCGTTTTCGTTCACTTTGTTGTTACTTTTGCAATGGCTTTTCTCTCTTTTGTATTTGTTTTTGTGTGGTTGCTGTTTTCAATTTTGTTGCAAGCGCAACGCATTTTTGTTGTTTTCCTCTTTTCAGATGGTTGCCGCTGCAGTTTTTTGGCAATTTCCTTAAAACGCAAAAGCTGAAAAGTTGCCTGATGTACGTATAAGCTTTATTTTCTCCCATCATTTCTGTGTGAATATATGCACGTAGGTATCTTTTTTTGAGAACAATGGGAACGACTTTGTAGCACTGGCATTGGCATTTGGTATGCATTTGAGAACTATGCAAATCTTTCATTAAACTCTCACTTCGATCCCAAAACTGATTGCCAAAGTTGAGCCGCTAGTGGCGCCTCTCGGGCGGACTGAGGACGCTCTGGGCGGGAATGGGAGGAATGGCAGTGAATTGGGGTAACCCGGCTACGCCGCTGGCCAACTCACTTGAGCCCGTTTCAGAATCGAGTCCTTGGAGGCATCGTAGGGTTGCTGCTTCGAGGGAATCTCCAGCACAGTGGGCACAGCCAGATTGTGGGCATCGACAGTGGGGCGAATCATGTCCGCGTACACTTGATTGATCAATATGATGGCTATGTCAGGTCGGATCAAGAACTTCTTGAAACATGCTTCAATCTGATTGGGAGTAGTGTCTAAAAGTATTTAAAAAACATTATTTACGGGAATATAAGAAATATTTTTCACAAATATTATAGTGCAAAGCACAAAGATTCTTAGAAGGGCCAAAACTAAACTAAAACAGGTGCTTAAAATAATAGCGAATATTTAAATAATTAGATAATGTTTCAATAAACAAATTTATAAAACATGCACTTAAAAAAAAAAATCCTACCCTAAATGCGAAACATATTTACAAGGGCATAAGGCTCATCAAAAAAACTTACAAATTAAGTCCCGCAAACTTATGAGAATTTGTGAAGGCAAAGTTATGTTAGGTAAGAAGAGATACTTTTTATAAGTCAAGTGTCTTCTAAACACCTAAATTAACCAAAAACATGGTACCAAAACCATAATTTATTGTGCATGGACCTAGTATTAACATAGGCCTGTTTTTCCTTATTGAAGTAAGATCAATACGCATGGATACATCGTTCATAAATCATCCTATGATGTAAATAGTGATACGGTAGTAATTCGTATCTCAAACTAAATACAAAATACTTCTTAAATGAACCTTCGAGCAATAAAATCCGGCCAGGATCACCGTCAGGGTAGCAAAGAAATAGTTGGAAAGTACTCAGTAAGCAATGTAAATTGACTTGAGTACTCGCTTGACCATAACACAACCAAAAATCTTCCAGTTTTTTTTTTTTAAACAGTTTATACAGTTAATCTAAAACGTCTTAAATCATTTCCGAATAAATTTGCAAATATATCATGAGTTTTGGGCCCCAATTCCTTTGTAGGTAGGGTCCTGACTTGTTTAAGCGACAGTAAGTCATTATATCCAAAAATCGCAAAAGATATTTAGACTTTAAACTTAGATTTAATTGTTAGCTACCGCCAACTAAAGATTAAGTTAACCATTTGTCATTTTTCTACCTTTTATTTTATTTTTAGCGAAGTGGTGCTATTATTTTTTTCGTAGGTTTTTCCAGGTTTGCATAGATTTTCTTAAATAAGTCAAAAACCTTTCATAAAGTTAACATTTTTTTTTCATATTTAAATTATGGGTAGTCTTACTATTTAAAACCCGTTTTGAAAAATTAAAAAACGGTAAAAATGTGAGTAGAGTGACTAGTTGAAATTTTTTTGTGTTAGTGGTGCTATTATTTTTTTCACAGCTGTACCTTTACCTTTACTACTTATTTAAAATTTTAAAAATTCCCAAGATTAGCCTAAAAGCCGAGAAATCATTTTATAGAACTTTGTTTCTTAGTTTCCACAAAAACAACAGTATTATGTCCTACACTCAAAAAAAAAACTTGGTAAAATTAACCAATATAATTGTTAAACCGTTCTCAACCACAAAAATGTTCAATTCTACCAATTAAATAATTACTTTCACTACAACAAATACACACAATTCGCAAAAAAAAAGTAAATATTTTTTTATAGTTACGTAACTATCCGTAAACGTAAATTATACCAATCAAATTTTTTTTTGTGTATGCAAACTATTTAATAAAAAACAAAAACTTGCAAAAACAACCATTGTCCTTCCATCCAATCCATTCCATCGCATTCCTTTGGACTGTTTGCATAAGTTAAGTTTAAAAGTTAAGTTTTAAAATTGTTATTTTGTTTTCAGTATTTTAGTTTTCATTAATTTTTCACCCCGATTAGAATTATATTATTAATAGCAGGAAGACAGGTGGAGGGGGACGCCGTGAATCAAATTGTTTAAACATTTGCATTTGTTTAAACAATATGAGGCACGTGTAATAAAGAGCGTGAGAATCAATTGGTTTGAATATTTAATGTTCTTTAAATATTATCAATGCGATTTGAATTTTAAATGACAAAAATCGGTTACAAAATGTCTTAAATCTGTTGTGGAAATGTAAATTAAATATTCTTTTAGCAAAAGGATATCAGTATTATCTTGATTTTTTGGATATACATATTTCGTGCGTGTGTGTGTACATAGCAGAGCGAATCATTGTTTATTTTTGTTTTTTACAAATCCAAAGTTTGTAGATAACTCAACATTTGAAAACAAATGAAAAGATTTGCGATATAATCGATTTTTTAACCGCGCATTTTAAATTTTTTGTGACTGGTATTTTCATTTTTCCCCTGCGCGGTCACACTTAAAATGCTACATACACACATTTACGACTTAATGCAAAGTGCGCCAGCAGAACATACATACAAACATATGTGGAGGCCGTGACGTCACGCATAATAGAATTGGAAAATATTGGGGACTTGGTTAAGGAGGCTGAATTTCCAAAAAATTTAAATGCAGTTAGTTGCGGCTATGCCATAAGATTATGATCATAATTTTTTTAAACCATTTTAACAACATTTATAACAGAAAAATGGCAAAAGAAAGAATTTAAAAAAAAACGAATCGAATTTTGGGGCACTTTGGGGTCGTTTATTGTTTTAATTTGTACCTCACACACGTCTCCTAATTATTTCAGAATTATGCTGATTTTTCTAGATTTTTATGTCAATCCGCTCTGGTAGGAATTTACCACTGACCCATGTTTTATTCGAAGACTTTTATAAAGTAGTTTAGATTTAGATAGCAGGAAGACAGGTGGAGGGGGACGCCGTGAATCAAATTGTTTAAACATTTGCATTTGTTTAAACAATATGAGGCACGTGTAATAAAGAGCGTGAGAATCAATTGGTTTGAATATTTAATGTTCTTTAAATATTATCAATGCGATTTGAATTTTAAATGACAAAAATCGGTTACAAAATGTCTTAAATCTGTTGTGGAAATGTAAATTAAATATTCTTTTAGCAAAAGGATATCAGTATTATCTTGATTTTTTGGATATACATATTTCGTGCGTGTGTGTGTACATAGCAGAGCGAATCATTGTTTATTTTTGTTTTTTACAAATCCAAAGTTTGTAGATAACTCAACATTTGAAAACAAATGAAAAGATTTGCGATATAATCGATTTTTTAACCGCGCATTTTAAATTTTTTGTGACTGGTATTTTCATTTTTTCCCCTGCGCGGTCACACTTAAAATGCTACATACACACATTTACGACTTAATGCAAAGTGCGCCAGCAGAACATACATACAAACATATGTGGAGGCCGTGACGTCACGCATAAGAGAATTGGAAAATATTGGGGACTTGGTTAAGGAGGCTGAATTTCCAAAAAATTTAAATGCAGTTAGTTGCGGCTATGCCATAAGATTATGATCATAATTTTTTTAAACCATTTTAACAACATTTATAACAGAAAAATGGCAAAAGAAAGAATTTAAAAAAAAACGAATCGAATTTTGGGGCACTTTGGGGTCGTTTATTGTTTTAATTTGTACCTCACACACGTCTCCTAATTATTTCAGAATTATGCTGATTTTTCTAGATTTTTATGTCAATCCGCTCTGGTAGGAATTTACCACTGACCCATGTTTTATTCGAAGACTTTTATAAAGTAGTTTAGATTGCAACAAACACAGGTAAAATACGTTTTGTTGTTGTCAATTGTTGCTCTAGGTTCCCTTTATAAGGACATAGGACAATATTGGCAATATCCTTAAAGGATTAAAAGTTGTTGCTTGGTGAGTTTTATTTTGAGCGAAAAAAATAAAAATCACGAATAATCATTATTTTTGAGTTTTATTTTTTTTGCTCAAAAATAATGATTATTTGTGATTTTTATTTTTTTTACTCAAAAATAATTATTAGTCTTGATTTAAAAAATTAAAAATCGATAAGTAATCATTACAAAGTAATTTTTAAAATATTACTTATAATGATTACGGTCCCTGATAAAAACCGTATACTGGAAAAATTGTATTTTTTGTTAGAACAAACTTGAAAATGTTTATCTGTATGTGGATTCCTAATACATATGTATGTATTAGTACAAAAAAAATAAAAAAATTACCCTTTTCCACGACCATGAAATTGGTCTCACGATCCTCGTCGACTTGCCCAATACCACCGAGCAAAAATCCAACACAAGTATCCTTAAAAAGTAGTGTGGTGAAATATTTGATTTGGATATACTACTACAAGACTCCCACCTCATCGCCAATCACGGCCAAAAGACTTCCAAGCTCTTCCGAATGCAAAGACATATTATTATAGTTTCAGAAACTCAAATTTAACGCAAACCCTTGAAAGCAAATGATCGGGGCAACTGATGTTTAATGCTCCTAATGGAAAATAAATACATTTGTCGAAAGGTGAGCAATAAGTAGATTACCGCTATAAATAAAAAATATAAATCGCCACCAAACGACGATAAAATAATAAAATACATGTGCATCTGCCGCCGATGACAAAACAATTGTTTGAGTGAAATGGATGTGGAAAAATGGGAGCAGGAACCGAAAAAGGGGAAAAACTGCACTTGACAGCCACGCCGCATTTGATGGCAAAACGCTGGCTGCACTTCGCTGTTTGTAGTTTTGTCAAGCGTAAAACAAGTTTTATAATTGTTTAAAATGTTTGCTTTGCCGCTGTCCATTGCAGTGCAATTTAATAACGAATTTTTGTCAGTTGCTGCTCAAAACTTAATCGAAAACAATGGTCCGCAAGCGGCGAATTGTGTGTCAAATCGCTGGCTCACTCCCTTCAACTCCGCCGTTTACGTAATGCCGACAGCTCCTAATTGGATTAGATAACTTCCCAAAGGGCTGAGCCAAGATACGCATAAACCTCCGCCCACGAACTTGACGCACAGATCACCTTTGTGCCCGCGCCCACTGTCTCCTCTTGGAGCGAATCGCTCCAGATCTCTGGCCAAAGTCCCAGGCAGCCGGTTATGTGCACCAAGTTGGCATTACGTGGTTGCATGGCAACGGCAAAAGCAAAGGCAATCCCTACGCCTAAATGCGGCTAATTGCCGAGCACGACTTTCGACAGACCAGCTGCCTCTTGAACCCAACACAACACTCAACTCCAGTTAACATTTTTCAAATCAGCTCTAATTGTTTACAGTTTACAGTTTACATATCAATAGCCATTGTTGTTGTTGCCGGCGTGTGGCATAACTAATTATGATTAATGCTTCAAAGCCAGCCCCTGACATTTGCCATTAATTGACAGCTGGAGCAACAGCTCGGACACATACACTAGAAGAAAATTAGGACACTTGAATATTTTTAAAGCCGCCTGCTTGGTTTTTATTCGATTAATAATTTTAACTATGCTCACAAAATAACAATTTAACCAAACCATGACAATAAACGTAACAAAAGATCAGAAATAGGGTTGTTGAAACACCGATAGTTTACACTATCGATGTTTTTGGTTGTCGATGGTGGTCACTATCGATATTATCGATGATATCGGAAAATAAAGAAAATAAAAAACAAAATACAAAAATGAAGAAAAAATGTAGAAAAAAATTACAAATTGAACGATCTAAATTTTACTGCGATTATAGTGAAACAAAATTCAATTTTGAGCCCTAACAATTGAAAACTCTACTAGTAACGGGTATTTATTAAATAAAAAAAAAAAGCTAGTCAAATATTCAAAAATCATTCGTATCACAAGTTAACAACCTCACATTTCATAAAGGAACGTCGGTTTTTTTAAAGAGATTATTTTTTGTTCACTTTAATTTAAGATTTCTTAACCAATCGAATTATGTTTGGAATTAAGGCAAAATATGTGGCGATTTAGTTGTGTTAACTTGAGATACAAGTAATTTTCGAATATTTTACTAGCTTTTAATATAATGGTAACCTTAATTTTGTAATACTTTGACCTACAGGAAAAGCATAAATCTTTTTCTGTGCATACATGCTTCCCCCGAGGTGCATTGAACTTTTGGCTGAGTGGAAAAACTGTCATTGCACACACAAACCGACAATGAAATTGCAGCCATACTCTTCCACCGCAATCCCATATGAACTGGAACCGAATACTCAAAGCTCCGAGCCAAAACCCAATCGAAATCGCATCCCAGCCGAGCCATCGATGCTTTGGCCCGCTGACCTTTTTCCACACATTGCGATTGCTAATGGCGGAGCCATCGAAATCCAGCAAGCTGGCCAGCCCCAAACTCACAACCGGCGATTCATGCTACCGGTTTTAGTTTATTGACTACTGGCAACAACAGTTGCAGCTACGCCAGCAACATCATCAGCAGCCACAGGAAAAGCAACAGCAACAACGGGAACGGCAACAATGTGTCAAGTGACTTTTGCAGGCCCGGCTTCTTAAATATGGTGATGGCGGCATTTAGTTTTCTGCGGCTAGAAATTTTCACTTATGCCCGGCACGTTTTGCCTATTTTCCCGATTTGGGTAGCTGGAAATTTTAATTTTGATTTCGAGTGCGAGGTTCTGGGCCTCCCTTCTTTCGATGGGTTCACATTTTCTCTTTTTGCCTAGATTGTTCGGCTAAAATTATTTATCCAAAAAAGTTCTTGAAGAAATGAGCTTGTTATAGGCAAGGTTTTTTATAAGTTAGCTGTTTTTATCCAAACTTTTTAACTTTTTGCACTAGAATTCTTTCAATCAATAAATTCCATCAACACACAAAAAAAAAAACTATGTAAAATCAACGATTTAATAGTGAAAACTGCCCCAACCAATAAATAATAGAAAATGACCCAAAAAATAGTAGATTACCTAAAAAATAGTAGATGACCTACAAAATAGTATTTTACCCGAAAAATATTGTAGTTTTTTTAAATTTATTTTTTTAACTATTTTTATTTTCAATTTAACTTGTTATATTAATTTATATTGAAGTTATTTATAGACACTTACATTTCACAGATACTTAAACTTACAAATCAGGTTTCTTGCCTCCGCTGGGAATCGAACCGGGGCCGCAATCGTCGGAGTCGAGCACTCTAACCAGTAGGCCACAGAAGAATGATTTTCGTAGAGGAAAATCTTTTGACTTGAAATCAAAATTAAAAAAAAAAAAAAAAGGAAAATCATCATCTGCAAAAGCAGGATTTGAACTCACGACCCAGAGATTATGAGTCGGATACTCTAACCACCCTAAGTCCAGAAAAATAGTTGACCTACAATTTATAATTGTATTTTTAAAACAACAAAATACATGAAGGAAAAAAATTGTTTTGTTACGATATTAATTGTGGTGTCACTATTCGATGCCCCAAAAAATAAAACAACAAAATACACGCAAACAAATAAAATAGTTTTGCTACGATATTAATTAAGACGTTACTATTAATTTTCCAAATGAAGAAAACAACAAAATACATGAAAATTACGTAAATAGGTTTTTCACTATTTTAATTGTTAAATACTATTCAATGAACAAAAAAATAAAACAACAAAATACATGAAAAATTCAGAAAATAGTGAACTACTATTTTTCTATGTTAATTTTACATAGTTTTTTTTTTTGTGTGAATGTATGCTTTTTTAATACTCCATGTAAAAACCAATACCTTTTCTCACTTAGAAGAGAATATACATTTTTTTTTTGTATTAAACTTGAATACAAACTTTTTATACATTCCAGTTTAATTTATTAATGTTTTTCAAAAGACCGAAATCTATATATGGGACGTTCCATATCAACCCGGCCACCCCCCTTTTTTTTTTTTTTTTAAGTGGACAGCACCAAATTGATTGGAAAGCTCTTTGGTTCCAATATTTTACCTCATACCTATTTTGGCTAAGTTACCACTCTTTCGCCGTATATTCGCGTTAGAAAGAAAACACAAAATCAATATTATCTTTCGAACGAAAGACACAATTTGCATGGTGTAAAAACAGAAAAATCTGTCTTTCCATGGCCGATTACGAGAAAAAAAATTGATTTTATTAGACCATAGATGACCAAGCGATAGCGTTTTTTAAGTCTAAAAGTGCGATTTCGTCCAAAGGGCCAGTCTGAAAAAATACCAATATATTTTCCCCAAAAAGCCCAAAATTTAACGGATTTTATGCCACAGGTTTCATAGTGGGATCTTAATCGAGTAATTAGTTATGATTTTATTTAATAAAATTTTTGAATTTAGCAAGAGCATGCTTGTTAGATTTTTTGTTGAAGTGATGCATGCTTTCATGAAAATTGAGATTGATAATTTCAAGAATAACGGCATGATCTTCAAATTATTTATTCGGTGCAGTAAGTAAGCTTTTGGTTTTGTTTTGTGTTATTGTCGCTCTATAGTTTGAAATTGTTTAAATCTAAAAGTTTTTTTGTTTTTACGATGGCCCACGGCGATCGATGCGCAAATCCACTACGGGTCCCCGGAGAAAAGGGTCATATTGGCAAAGGACTTCGCTATGTTTCTCAAGAAATTCGATCAAAATTCGCCTTTCTACCAAAAAAAGCAAAAATTTGTAGCATGTGCAGAAAAAAGATTGAATTGAAACCCAAATTGAGATCCGGCCTTCTCCATGAATAACTATCCAATGATTCCCTGGGTGTCCTTAATATGGACGACCAAAGTGATATGGAGAGCGAAACATTTCAATGTCGATCACGTCGTGAACTAGAACTGGAAGAGATGCTTGACAACATTAAAGCTAAGTATAACCTGACGAGAAGCTATTGTAAGCGTTTACAACTTTTAACAGTGGCCCCATCTTCCTGGAGTGCTCGAAAAATTAGCCGAGAGTTCTGTACTTCAAGGCACTTAGCTCAAAAGTCCAAGAAATTAAAAGAAAAAAAAGGTGTATTTAGTGAGCCTATAGCTAAAAAAGGAAAAAATCTGCCGGAAGACACTGTGAAAAAGGTTGAACGATTTTACGAGGAGCACAGTCGTGTAATGCCTGGCATGAAAGATAAAATAGCGGTTCGCGTTAATGACGAAAGAAAAGTAATGCAAAAAATGATGGTACTAGATAATCTAAATGATTTACATAGCCAATTTAAACTTGAAAACCCATCATGCAAAGTGGGATTTAGCAAATTTGCTGAGCTTAGGCCAAAATACTGTGTCCTAGCAGGTTCAAGTGGCACTCATTCTGTGTGTGTCTGTACTTACCATCAGAACTGCAAGCTAATGTTGGCTGCGATTAATATCACCAATCTTACCCAAAATTCGGAACCACCTTTAACCAACTATAAGGATTGCCTTGATCAGCTCATGTGTCCAGGCCGGAATCCCGAGTGCTACTTAAACGAGTGTGTCAATTGCCCCGATGTAAATATTCTTTCGACGAGGTTAAAAAATTTACTTCATGAAGATATAAATGAAAAGGTTGAGTTTCAGACATGGGAAGCGGTTGACAGGACAAGATTACTAACCCAGACTTTACCAGTTGACAATTTTGTTGACTTACTATGCGAACGACTTAATAATTTAAAATCGCATCATTTTATTGCGACAGAGCAAACTAATTTTATAAAAAAATTAAAAGAAAATATTAATCCTGGAGAAGTAATTGTGCTTTGCGATTTTTCGGAAAACTATGCTTTTGTAGCGCAGGACTCAGCGCAGTCATTTCACTATAACAACGATCAGTGTACTGTTCATCCTGTAATATATTATTACAAGAAAAACGGAGATATTCATCATAAGAGCTTAGTACTGTTGTCCGACAGCCTAATTCATGACACGGCTGCTGTGTATATTATGCAAGGAATCCTTATAAAACGGATGAAAGAGGTTTGTGGCGACATAAGCAAAATTATATACTGCACTGATGGAGCTGCTCAACACTATAAAAACAGATATCAGATGTCAAATCTTTTACTGCATAAAAGCGATTTTGGAATTCAAGCAGAAGCACACTTTCATGCAACTTCACATGGAAAAACGGCTTGCGATGGAGTAGGAGCAATTTTAAAGAGAGAAGCAAGGCGAAGAAGTTTGCAATCTGTAGATTTACGGGAACATATCCTTACCTCAAATTCTTTATATCTTTGGTCCAAACAACATTTCCCAAATCTTGATGTGTATTTTTATAGTAAGGAGGAGCACATTTCCATGCAGGATAAACTAAAATCCAGATTTCAAAATGCTAAACCGATTCCAGGGATACAAAAAAATCACTCCTTCGCACCAACAGGAGAAGGCGCCTTGCTCATAAAACGTTATTCCTCAGCAAGCACAGGAATCATTTTTCCAAAAAACTTCAACAAAAAATCTTAACAAGCAATCGTATAATCGTATGTGCTTTTGCAAAGTACAAAAATTTTATTAAATAAAATCATAACTAATTACTCGATTAAGATCCCACTATGAAACCTGTGGCATAAAATCCGTTAAATTTTGGGCTTTTTGGGGAAAATATATTGGTATTTTTTCAGACTGGCCCTTTGGACGAAATCGCACTTTTAGACTTAAAAAACGCTATCGCTTGGTCATCTATGGTCTAATAAAATCAATTTTTTTTCTCGTAATCGGCCATGGAAAGACAGATTTTTCTGTTTTTACACCATGCAAATTGTGTCTTTCGTTCGAAAGATAATATTGATTTTGTGTTTTCTTTCTAACGCGAATATACGGCGAAAGAGTGGTAACTTAGCCAAAATAGGTATGAGGTAAAATATTGGAACCAAAGAGCTTTCCAATCAATTTGGTGCTGTCCACTTAAAAAAAAAAAAAAAAAAGGGGGTGGCCGGGTTGATATGGAACGTCCCATATGTGGCATAACCTAATGGAAGTTCAGATCCCCAACTATGAGAATTTTTCGTGAATGTGTGGACTTGACAGCCAACTCACTCATGCATTCAGAAGTCATTCGTTCAGCAGCTGTCAGGAGTCGGATCGTCGGCTGCTCGGATTGAACAATATCAGATGGGTATAGCCCCAGCAAATTCTTTTTCCCCCGTTTCTGGCTCTCACGACTGGGTCGGGATGGTGCCTTCTGGCCGGGCTTCGCCGGCTCGTTTCTGCCTTTCGCCCTTCCATTTTGACTGGGCCTGAACTTTGGAAGGCATTTGGAAGCATGGCTAAGTGCAAGCACGCCTCTTATTTATTTAGTGCTTAAAATACCATAACATTTGCGGGATTATATAATCGAACCTGTCGCCGCCGCTGCTCCGCATGCACATCACGCAAATCAAGTCAAACCGAAATCCGAAAAATTCGCAATACGCTTTCTTCTGAGCTGAAATGAATCGAGTCGAAGCGAAATGAAATGAACCTTTCAGAGCGCGTATCGCGGTGCTGCTGCTTGTGATGCTTTCTGCTGCTGCCGTTGATTATTCAACAATTTTTATTGAAAGGTAAACAGGCGCTCGCAAGAGTAAGAGCTGTAATCACAAGAAAGCCATGTGCGAAATGTCAAATGCAGCCGAACCGAGAGGCAGTACATGACATCGACATTAACGTCACGGCGCCAGCTTCGGCCGATATATCTCACTGCCATTCACTTGCCAGCACAACATACTATACTACTACATATATGCACTCCACTCTCTCTGCGCGACTGCCAATCAGTTGGGTTGGAAATTAAAATTAGCATAATGACAATATAATAAACAAAGGCAAAGGCTTCGTCAGCACTGCAAACCGCAAATGATCGCTAGCCAACCCAGGCCAACCCATCCAGAACTGCAGAATGTCAGAATGGCATCAGGAAGTGCGGCTTTGGCAACCCACTCCACTTCTAATTGGCAAAGCTTCTCTGCCCATGGGCACCAACCCATGAAAGAGGGTCTACACGAAGCCAAACGGGCTAAAATAAATATATCTGTGAAATACGGAATATATTTATTTAAAGCTTTGTAAAAATGTGGGGTAATAAATACCTCGAACAAGAAAATATACACACTTGACCAATCTTAAACATTGTTTTTAAGATAGATGTTTTTACAATGACAAATAAACAGCTTTTTAATGAACATTTCGAAATTATTTTATGGGTAAAATTAGAAAATGAATAAATTATAATTTAATAATTACACTAGTTTACAAAATAATATTCTTGGTGTGCTCCCCAGCAATTGATGGCAAATTCTGTTAGTGTTGGACCCCTAGATCGCGAAAATAGCATTAATTTTTTTTTCGATGGCACAGTTTTTTTTTAAAGATTTTTTAAAGTTCGAAATGTTAAATTTCGGACTTTTTTCGAACTTCTTCTTATATCTCGGCAGATATCCACCCGATTGGGCCAGTTTTAGTTTTATTTTAAAGTCAATAGATCAAAGCTCAACTTTGCCATACAGATCAATATGATTGGATAAGTAATGGCAGCGTAGAAACTTGACAAAGATGAAAAATGTGTTTTTTGGTCGACTGTAAGTCGGCTGTATATATCGTAAAAACTCGAAATAAATCCGTTGAAAAATCATAATGGGTACAAACTTAAAGTTTACATCCTACCGAATAAAACATGCCGGATATGGCCCAAATCCAAGGAAAACTGGATTTATGGTGGATTTTTAAAGTTCGGATTTTTCCACTTTTTTCGATTGACAAAGTCCAAATTTAAGATTTATCATAGGCGGCGACATGTAAACAAAAATGAGTGGTGATGGCAGCCGGGTCAAAAAATAGCTAAATCAGATATTTAAAAGCTAGAAATTTATAAAAATGAATTTAATTTTTAAAAATTCTTTAAAAAATATTAAAATTCTTGCGTTATGACTGAGAGTATTTTTAATAAGTAATATCCATCTGGATATAAGGCAATGGGTACGTTTTTAAAAAATTTACTAAAAAATTTAAAAATACAGGTTAGTTAAAATATTTAATATAATTATAAATTGTTTTAAGTGTTACAACAACTATATGTACATTTTTTTTGCAGGAGTGCACATGTCACTAAAAATTCATTTTCTTCATTCCCATTTGGATTTTTTCCCAGAAAATTTGGGGGATTTGAGTGATGAGCATGGTGAGCGCTTCCATTGGACCATTTAAACAAGTGTATTCTTTTATCTTGTTCATTATTTTCTTATTTTTTTCTCTAATACGTACTCTTTTTTTCGTTTTTGATAAGGCAGTACTTATTAAAAAGAGCATGCTTTTGTAAAGTTAAGGTTAGCTACTTTTTTAAGAATGAATTGTCCAGATGGATATTACTTATTAAAAATACTCTCAGTCATAACGCAAGAATTTTAATATTTTTTAAAGAATTTTTAAAAATTAAATTCATTTTTATAAATTTCTAGCTTTTAAATATCTGATTTAGCTATTTTTTGACCCGGCTGCCATCACCACTCATTTTTGTTTACATGTCGCCGCCTATGATAAATCTTAAATTTGGACTTTGTCAATCGAAAAAAGTGGAAAAATCCGAACTTTAAAAATCCACCATAAATCCAGTTTTCCTTGGATTTGGGCCATATCCGGCATGTTTTATTCGGTAGGATGTAAACTTTAAGTTTGTACCCATTATGATTTTTCAACGGATTTATTTCGAGTTTTTACGATATATACAGCCGACTTACAGTCGACCAAAAAACACATTTTTCATCTTTGTCAAGTTTCTACGCTGCCAATACTTATCCAATCATATTGATCTGTATGGCAAAGTTGAGCTTTGATCTATTGACTTTAAAATAAAACTAAAACTGGCCCAATCGGGTGGATATCTGCCGAGATATAAGAAGAAGTTCGAAAAAAGTCCGAAATTTAACATTTCGAACTTTAAAAAATCTTTAAAAAAAAACTGTGCCATCGAAAAAAAAATTAATGCTATTTTCGCGATCTAGGGGTCAAACACTAACAGAATTTGCCATCAATTGCTGGGGAGCATTTTGGCTGTAAACTAGTGTTATTA
>JBAMCJ010001080.1:0-48809 GCA_037075205.1 Drosophila prostipennis | reverse complement strand
TTGGCTGCTCTAGCTCTTACGGTTTGGGCTGTGGTCGTATCCCCTTAAAAATCGGTCTTTCATTTTATAATCTTTAGGGATAAACATTGACTTTTCAGCGGCGAGTATCAGCCTTGTGTTTGTATGAACAATCACAAGAGCCCTCAGAGCGACGTTTGTAGTCGTGAATAGTCAGCAATTTGACGTGTGCACCTTTATCGGGTGATTAATTCGATACTCTCCGCTACCAAACTTTGTTGGTCAATTAAAATTAAATTCATATGTATTCCTAACCATAATATTACTCATAAATGGCACTAGCCAATACTTTATCCAATAAATTTGTAATGTGAAAACGAACTTAAAAACATGAAGTGCTAAGTTTTCAGACGGGGGTTGCTGACGCGATAAGTGGAGTAGGTGAAGAATAATGACATAACTTTTGACGAACAACCTTGACAATAGGGCGACGATCCATTTGGCACACGAATGTGTGAAGGGGAGGGAATGTGGCCGAAACATTGCCCGATCGTGTTACGATCAAGCAAAAGCTTAGCTTGTGGGGCAATGTAGACTGATGACCGACGGACTTTACGACTATTACTATTTTTCAGGCATCTTAATATTTATTCTCGTTATGTTGGAGAGGAGAAAGTCTTACCAAGAACCCACCCCATCCGGCGAGCTTATGCCGGCAAAAATTGGTGCCTGAACATCGGATGACTTTCCCTCGGCCCAAGTCCTTTTCAGGACTAGGGCACTAATATGCCCACGTAACAAGAAGTTATTAATTAAATGCCGCTAGCGAGACCAAATCGCGACATTGAGAAGATGTTTAGAGGCATTTTGGAATCAGACGAACACACGCAGTATCAGCGCATAGTTTGCAGAAAGGATGAGAACGCTACGCGGGATCACTATCCACTGCTGACCTTAACATATGGTTTAGCTTTATTGCCGTTCGAGTTCTTAAGCAGCTCGCAAACGATTATGCCGAAGAGTATCCAAGCGCTGCGGTCGTTCTAAACAGAGTCGCGTACATTGAGGATATTCCCACTGGATGCGACCAAATTAAGGATCTTATTGCCCTCAAAGATGGGTTAATTTTTCTTCTAAGCAAAGCTCAATTCAACCTTCAAAAGTGGAGCTCAAACTGTTACGCCCTATTAAAGTCGTTGCCCAAGGACATTTGTGAGTATCCGCTTGAAGCTTTAGAGAAGGACAATTCATTTCGATTTGTTAAAGTGCTGGGATTGTATTGGGATCCAAAAACTGACTGTATTTTCTTCAAGCTAGAAATCCCAGAATTACAACCACTCTTACCAATCGCATTCTTTCGGAACTAGCCAAGATCTACGATCCGCTGGGTTTGCTTGCACATACAACTGTGTTTCTAAACATTATTTTTCAAGATAGCTGGCTGAGTTCTGTCGATTGGAATGTACACGGTGGCAACAGTTCGTATCTCAAATGCATTTATTGGAAACTTGTCGATTTCCTCGCTACATATCAGCACCGCTTCAAACAATGCAGCTGCACGGATTTGCAGATGCATCGTCCCAGGCATATGCTGCCGTCATCTATAGTCGCGTCGAAGTTAGCAATGGATATGCTGTTAATTTGATAATGGCAAAAACTCGCGTGGCACCTATTAAGTCTGTCCCCATGCCGCGACTCGAGCTAAACGCAGCCATTTGCTCTTTAAGTTGATTTTCCTGGTCAAGCAATCATTAACTCAATTCTTGGTCAGACTCTGAAATAGTCCTGCATTGGCTATCATCTCCTCCCCGGACCTGGAACACTTATGTATGCAACCGTACTGCAGAAATCTTTGAGACGTACCCACGTAGCTGCTGGCAATATATTCGAAGTGGCGATAACCCTGCAGACTGTGCATCCCAAGGAACACTTCCATAGGACCTCTTGGACCTTCCAATCTGGTCAAATGGACCAGCTTGGCTATCTCAGTCACGCTCAACTTGGCCACCCGTTAAGGCTAAGTTTGTTCGGTCGACAGAAGAAGAGGCATCCCTGGAGATAAAAGCCGATCCTAAGGTTAACCTACACATTTCCGACGACGGAAATTCACTAACCTGTCTGATCAACAAAACCTCTTCATGGTCTCGTTTGTTGGGGATACTCAGCTACTGCTTTCGTTTTGTGCATCGTCTTCGTGGGAGAAATCAACTTTAGCCGTTTCTGTCGGCTACAATAAGCCCGGTCTCGGATCTTCACCCATGCACTATGGTCCGAGCGGCCGATTTTTTGGCATAAAGTCGAAATTTGTATGTTAATGTTTTGTACACAATCGATCAGCTGCTTAGGACTAAGAAATTGGCGCCAGAATATTTTATTTACGTTTGTGCGAAAAAAAAACTTCTCTGTCCGGACTAAATTAAGTAAATTATGCAAATGGAAGATAAAGGTATGTAATATTTAGTGTGTATAGTACATTTATGTGTAATCTTAGTCTTCGACCTGTGTTTAATGTCCAATTTATGTGTATTTTAACAGAAAAAAACATTTATTCCCCGTGTTTCGTGGAATATAACTAACGACCCGACGTCTGCCCACAAAAACTAAGTACGCTAGCTGGCACGTATATATGTCGTTTTTCATAGCCAATTAACACCTTTTCCCCGTTCGTCCCCCTTTTCGCGCAATTTCACATTATTTAGGGGTCTTAAAATTTCTTCGTAGCGATCTCTAGAATATTTGGATCAGCCACAATCGAAAATTTAATTTTTTTCGGATTGGATTTGTCTAAATTTGAGCAATTACCACTTAGAAGATGATAAAACATAAGAAATAAATACTAAAAAGTAGTTATTTTAAATCTTTCTTTGTTAAGCATTCATAGGACAAACAAAAAGATATGTCTTCTTTTGCTTATAATTCCTTTAAAAAAACTACCAATAATATTTTGTGGGGGGTTTGAAAGATACAGAGTTGCACTGTTTAAATGTTTTGACAGCATTACAAACCAAGAATCCGTTCGTCTGTAAAATCCTCGCGGGTGAACATTTTTTCAAGAGCACACTTAGAGCACTGATTGTTTAAAGCAAATAGGATTTTAAAGATTTCATCGAGGTAAATAAATAAAGGTTACATTTTATAACACAGTGTTATGTATTATGAATTTGCTTGTATATCACGCAAGAGAGGGCGTGGTCGCATAGACTTCAAAAATTGTTTGCATGCTATTCGTTTTAAAAAAACAAATTGAGAACATTTTTAAGTCTGTAACTCAATTTTTAGAATTTATGCCAAAAAAATCGACTTTTGGACCATAGTGCCATGTTCAAAAGGACTTATTTACAGTGGAATACAAGCAGTTAAGCACCGGACAGCCATTAAAAAAGAGCTCGAAGTTGATCCGCTACACCCCTTTCTTAGACGAGCAGAGAGTAATACGTGTTGGTGATCGCATCGATAACACTAGTTTACAGCCAAAATGCTCCCCAGCAATTGATGGCAAATTCTGTTAGTGTTTGACCCCTAGATCGCGAAAATAGCATTAATTTTTTTTTCGATGGCACAGTTTTTTTTTTAAAGATTTTTTAAAGTTCGAAATGTTAAATTTCGGACTTTTTTCGAACTTCTTCTTATATCTCGGCAGATATCCACCCGATTGGGCCAGTTTTAGTTTTATTTTAAAGTCAATAGATCAAAGCTCAACTTTGCCATACAGATCAATATGATTGGATAAGTAATGGCAGCGTAGAAACTTGACAAAGATGAAAAATGTGTTTTTTGGTCGACTGTAAGTCGGCTGTATATATCGTAAAAACTCGAAATAAATCCGTTGAAAAATCATAATGGGTACAAACTTAAAGTTTACATCCTACCGAATAAAACATGCCGGATATGGCCCAAATCCAAGGAAAACTGGATTTATGGTGGATTTTTAAAGTTCGGATTTTTCCACTTTTTTCGATTGACAAAGTCCAAATTTAAGATTTATCATAGGCGGCGACATGTAAACAAAAATGAGTGGTGATGGCAGCCGGGTCAAAAAATAGCTAAATCAGATATTTAAAAGCTAGAAATTTATAAAAATGAATTTAATTTTGCGTTATAACGCAAGAATTTTAATATTTTTTAAAGAATTTTTAAAAATTAAATTCATTTTTATAAATTTCTAGCTTTTAAATATCTGATTTAGCTATTTTTTGACCCGGCTGCCATCACCACTCATTTTTGTTTACATGTCGCCGCCTATGATAAATCTTAAATTTGGACTTTGTCAATCGAAAAAAGTGGAAAAATCCGAACTTTAAAAATCCACCATAAATCCAGTTTTCCTTGGATTTGGGCCATATCCGGCATGTTTTATTCGGTAGGATGTAAACTTTAAGTTTGTACCCATTATGATTTTTCAACGGATTTATTTCGAGTTTTTACGATATATACAGCCGACTTACAGTCGACCAAAAAACACATTTTTCATCTTTGTCAAGTTTCTACGCTGCCATTACTTATCCAATCATATTGATCTGTATGGCAAAGTTGAGCTTTGATCTATTGACTTTAAAATAAAACTAAAACTGGCCCAATCGGGTGGATATCTGCCGAGATATAAGAAGAAGTTCGAAAAAAGTCCGAAATTTAACATTTCGAACTTTAAAAAATCTTTAAAAAAAAACTGTGCCATCGAAAAAAAAATTAATGCTATTTTCGCGATCTAGGGGTCAAACACTAACAGAATTTGCCATCAATTGCTGGGGAGCACACCAAGAATATTATTTTGTAAACTAGTGTAATTCTATGGTTTATTATGAAGCATAACATCCCATAATCCTGCCTAAGAAATCTCAAATAGCTGCTCTATTAGTTCAATATCAATATGCTGCATCGCTACATGCTGGAGTCGAATACACTTTTCATAGTCTACGACAAAGGTATTGGATTCTAGGAGCCCGAAACCTCGTCCGCAAAACCGTTTTTAATTACGACACACAAGTTCTCAACTTATAGCTGATCTACCCGAGTTTTTTTTTTGTGTGTAAATATGAGATCTTTATCAACAGTTTTTGGTACCTCGCGTTTTTTTTATTTTGCGCCGTTTGAGAGTGACACCGTTTTTGCTCCAGGTCTACCTTGTAGGGTATCATGACGAACTTGATGCGGTGAACAGGCTTAAAAATATACAAGGAAAAATATGTGTCTCAAAATATTGTACAAGCATCTAGAGGCGTCTTTACTAAAGCCCTGCATGGGTATACGAAATGGGTTATTTGGGTACCCAAACCAAATTTCAGTTCAAGTAGGTCAGGCAAAATTTTCAGGTCGTTTGGGTTTGTGTAATATTTTACCCATTTACCCAAACCCAAACGACCCAAGTCAAATGGGTTTCAAGTAGATCAGTTCGGGTTTAAGGTTACCCAAAAAACTCAAGGTAATAATTTCTTTCTGAGTTTTATAAAAAATCGATTTTTTAATCAGACGATGATCACAATTTTCACAGCTCATCGACTAGTCACGAATTCTTAAGGTCCAGATGGTTAGTTTTGTATAATATTTATAATTAGAGGATACGATATATCGACATTTGTTTAGGTAAAACTCGACTCAATGACTGATCGCGACTTCTTCCGCCCCCGCGATTACAAATTTTAAAATAATGATTAATGACGACTTGATTAGATTTTAAGAAGTATAGTTTCGACTTTAGTGTCAAGCTAACCGGTTGTGTTTATTTCGGAGATCCCGTGTTTCATAAAATTTGTATAAAAATCAGAGCTCGTAAAAAAAGGTCTCATTTTGCTTGTTGTCAGAAAAAAACCCCTCACATACTGACCCCATACGAAGCTGTTAGAGAGAGACCCTAAAATTTCGTTTGCCTTAGACTTGCTCTCTGCTCAACCGGTGAGAGATTTCGTTTGCTCTGTCGGGTCTGTGCTCACCCGAGACCCTTTTCGTCGTAAATACTCGGAAAAGGTCTTTTGAACATGTTTGTGTGCTTCTCGTATAGCTCGGTAAAAATTTTTACACAGCTTGCTTTGTTGCTCTCGTATAGCTGGATAAAAATTTGAAGGCTCTTTCCTCACCGAGCAGCCTTAATGATTCTCAGGGGTCTCTTTTTTTCACCATTTTGGATGGTCAAACCTATACACGGAAATTGAAAATTGTACTTTGTTTCATGGTCGCCTACCATTAATGATCAACAAAATTAATTTTTATGGCTAAAATTTATGTCACCTTATTTGAAGATAGTTGCGAAAGTCGTGCTAGTCCTACCTGCATAACAAATATCAGTGGAGAGGTCATTTTCGGCACTTAATTTCATCCTGAACAAAAGACATAAAATCTTTAATTTGTAATATGAAATATATAAACATGAATAAATAATAATAATAATTGGGATATTTCATTGTATATAAATGTATCTACATTTTTAAATATTTTAATATAAAGTGGTTTTAGTCTCTATATATTTCTATTTTATTTTACCTATAATTTTTGTTCTCTCTCTATCGCTTTCGCTCTCTTTCAAATGCTTTGCCTGTTACAAAATATCTGAGGCAACAACACAAGCAAACCCAGCAACAAAACTAAAGACCTTTTGTAGGAGACCTTTTGTTGTTTTGCTCACCTACTGACTGTCAATATATGAGCGACGAACGATTTTTTTTCGTATCGAGCGGTCAGTTGGGGACCGATCCGAGTGTTCCGGTCAACCGAAAACCCGAGACCGAGAGCTCGAACGAAACGAAAAAAGGGTTGTTGCTCAGACCCTGAGCTAGACATTCTCAATTTTGGGGTCTTTCAACTGAGCAGCCCGATTAGAAAAATTCGGTTGACCGTTTTTTACCAGCTCTGATAAAAATTTGATTTTTTTTCATAATTTTTTGGTTTTTTCTCTGCGTCCTGTAGCTTTTGCCGGCCTTGCCCACGCTATTGGCAGGCCGACTGTTTCACTATTCCTATTTCCTTTCTGAATTCTATAAGTTTCCGAACTACGGTTGCAATGTCGGATGCCAGAACTTCAATGAGCAAAGATGTCTATTATTTTCGAGCTGCATCTACGGCCGAGGGTCGTGAAAATAAGGTAGCTCACTCGAAAGACAACGAATCACATGGAACGAAACATTCAGTCTCTGCCAGTCTCCAGACAGCCAGTAAATACCGATGAGGTCGTAAAAGATGCTGTGTTCAACGCATCCAGGAATTCCAAGGCAACTGCCTTTGATGCTAATAGGTGCCTCTCTGACGTTTCTGATGAATCAGCTTACGAAAATCTAGAAATGATTAATGTAGATACGGAGTTGAATAATCAAATAAGCCCCACGTCGATCAGCAAATTGTTTGTTGAATTAGATTTTGCTGTGTATAGAGGTATCCCGTGCAGCCACCTTTCCATCTCTGAATGTTCGGGCCTTTCCTCTGATCATATCCCGCTCCTGATATATTTCTCTGTGGCTGCCTATCAGGTCATCACCAAAACTAGGCTTTTACCTCGGGGCTCGGATATTAGAAGTTTCAAGCTCACAGCTTTGACTGAATATAATCCTCCGCTTGTCACTGCGGATGACGTTGATTCGTTTGCTCAAGTTTTGGTAGACAAGATCCTTCAAGCTGCCCCTCCTGCTAGAAGTGTACCTATTCCGCCGTCAACATGGGCTTCTTCGAAACCTGAAATTGCAGTCTTGGCCAGACAAGGTCGTAAACTTCGCCGCGTTTGGATGAGGATAAGGCATACCCTGGACTTGGCAAGGTGGATGGCTGCCGTGTCAGAGCTCAGAAAAGTCCTTCGATTGGCAAAATCTGAATTTTTCGTGAATCATCTCAGTGCCATTGATCCCAACCAGGATCATGGGTTTACATGGAAATGCACACGAAATCTGAAAAAACAACCTCTTCACAGGTTTTCACTAAACGAAACGATGGCACTTGGGCTCACAGTGATTCTGAAATACCAGATGTATTTGCAAATGATCTGGAAAACCGATTTACTCCGTTCGATTTCGCAACTGACCACACAGAAAAAAAAAATGATATGAAATTGCACCAAAATCAACATTATTTCATGTTAATTTCAAGCCGATATGATTTAACGCAAATTCGATCTTATAATAGATTCATTTGAAACATGACATTTGAACTTTTTTGTCATCCAACTGATATTTTTCATATAAATTTTTGTCATCCAACAGATATTTTCCATATAAATTTTTGTCATCCAACTGATATTTTTCATATAAATTTTTGTCATCCAACCGATATTTTTCATATAAATTTGTTATCAAAATGATATTGATTCGGGTATATCAGTACCCTCCCAGTAAAACAAAATTATTATTTTATATTAAAACAATTTATTTTTAATCATTTCACATTTTTTGGAATCGGTATACATATGTATAGGTGGGCCGCATTCTGAAAAGAATAATAATTATAAATATTTGAATCATTTAATATCCAAATCATGTTCTTTAATAAACTTCTTAAGTTGTTCATCATCTGCATGAAAGGGACTGCCCTTGTGCGTCATCCAGAAGCGGTCGTTGCGGTCCAAAGCGCAGGCCTTCGGCTTCTTGCGGGCTCCTAAGGGAAACCAGTATTAATATAGTTCAAAGGTCAGGGTGATAATGAGTCACTCAACTTGCCCGCACTGGCCGACTCATCCTCCACGTAGACCAGGTTCAGTCCCAGGTCCAGGACATCGTGCACCAGCGCCCGATACGACCAGGTGTGATGCAGTGGCGTGGAGATAAAATGTTTCTGTCCAACATTCTCCCACCCGCCTGTGTGGGGTGGAACAGATTGGCGCGCGCATCCCAGAGGTTCTCGCGCAGCTTCTTCTCCAGCTTGCGGGCCACCATATCGGCGGCACTGTTCCGCGGACACCGGCTGATGGGCACATTGCCCAGGGTCACAAACAGAGCGAATAGCGAGTCCACAATGGATTCCATCAGCGCTTCCATCTCCTCGTCGCGGGTGTTGGCCCGATTGATGGCATAGTAGGAGAGCTGCTCGCTCTGCTGGTGCTTTAGGACGAAAAAGTCATCCTCCAGGCTGATGAAGTTCACATACTGATCGTACACCCGCTGGATACTTGCCACGCAGCCCCGTGCAGGGCGGCGGCGGCCAGATCCTCGATTTTGCTGCGCATAATGGGAGCCAGGAAGTTCAAGTTCAAGGAGAAGTCCTGCTGAATCCTGTCCAGATTCTCGTCGGTGGGCAGGCAAAAGCATATGGCCGGCACATCGCGATCAGAGTGGAGTTGCCTGTTGGATGGGATAATAATAATAGTGAGGGGATTCCCTAAACTGTTGAATTGCTGAATTGTTGCATTTTGGTCAGCTGTTAATCAGCTGTTCAGCAATTCAACAACCTCGAGGATGTTGAAAATTTGGTTGAATCGTTGAAAGCCAGAGTTGTCACCTATTTTGTTAAAAGTCATGGCAACTCTGTCACATTTTAGTATCACCAGTACGCCATATTTACTTTAAAATCAAGTTAGACAGCTTATTTATAGTTATTCTTACCTTGCTAACCATTTTAAACAGTTGCTAACTATAAAAAATCAAATTTTAGGTGTTTAAAGTTCCATGCCACTTTTCAACAAAAAACAGATGTTTGAAAATTCAACAGAAACCATTTAGGGTCGTTCCCTTAATTGCTGAAATTTCCTGTTGAATTTTCAACAATTCAGCAATTCAACAGTTTAGGGAATCCCCTCAGTTTATATATAGATTTCTGGAGGATCTCAGTGGATCTTACACATGCAGGGTAACGCCCAATTCGCGCAGCTCCTTGATGGAAATGATGGGCATCTGGAATTGGATTGGCAGAAAAACCCATTAATTAAGCTGTCCCCTTAAGGAGAACTTATGATACGGCGGTTTCTCACTGATTGGCACTCCCGCAGGGTCATCATTTTTTGTGTGGCTATGGCCATCTGTATGTGGTTAAATATGTATGTATGTATGTACAAATTGGGTTATGGCGTCCCCGTGACAATTGTTCATACAAACATACATAGCGGTTTTATTTTATGAGTGTCTACACAGGTTCACAGCAATATGATTGCAATTGTTGGTTAATAATTAATTCTTTGTCAACTAAAACTTAAATTTTATTATTTTAGTTTTGCCGAATGCCTGTGACACACACAACATAAAACTGCGGCCTGCACACACACACACGCACATTCAGAACCGAAATGTCTTTAAATTGTGTGCTAACTCGACGGCAAAGTTAAAATCACCATCACTTTGTAATGTTTCGACTTAGCACTCAATAAGAAAACCAATTAATGTAATTTTATAAAACAAACTCACCTTATTCTCGATATTTTAACGACGCAGAGTTCCAGCTGTTGGCTCGAGTTACAGTGCTGCACAGTCTCACATTCACAGTGTTGTAAACTGTGGAACACTATCGAACTAATTTCGAAACGACATATCGCGATAGGTTGACATTTGATATTATATCATATCAGACATATATGATTTCATATAAATTATAAATATACATTTTATTTTTTTTAATTTATATTAAATAAGATAAAATTTATTTATTCATTGTAGAACGATATGACAAAACTTGATCCTAAAAAAAGTCAAATTAACCAACAATTATCAATTTGATATTTTGTCATTTTTTTCTGTGCAGGAAGTTCGAGCCACAAATTCTAGGTTTGGACTCTCTTTCGGTCCTCCTGTTATTGTGCGACCAGTGGATGAGGAAGAGGTCCGTGATCATATTAAACGATTGGTCCCAACAAAAGCTCCTGGTATGGATAAGGTCGATGGTAAAGTTGGAAAGTCACTTCCCAACTCTGTCATTGCGCGGCTCTGCCTTCTCTTTAATGCGCAACTCAACCTTGGCCATTTTCCATCCCCTTGGATACGTGCTCTAGTTACAATGGTCCCCAAAAAGGTCAAGGATCCGTGCTCCCCTGAGACCTACAGGCCAATAAGTCTCCTGTCCACGTTTTCCAAGATTTTTGAGCGGATCGTACTTAACAGGCTCCTGTATATTGACACCTTTAATGACGCTCTTCAATTTGGTTTCCGTAGTCGCCACTCCGCTGTCGAACAGGTTCACAGAGTCGTGAACCACATTCTAGATGCCTTAGAAGGTCATAAATATTGCTCGGCGGTTTTTCTTGATGTCAGACAGGCTTTTGACAGGGTTTGGAATGAAGGTCTATTCTATAAATTAATGCCACTACTGACTGAGGGACTCTGAAAGCTCATTGTGTCATTTCTGGACCATAGGATGTTTGCCGTTGACATTGGTGGACATCTTTCTGGTCTACGTCTAATTCGTGCTGGTGTACACAATTTACACTTCGGATCTCCCAAACCCAGTGGTTCGTGGTACTCTCCTTGCCACCTATGCAGATGATACTGCATTCCTAGCTACTGGCAGCACCCCTTCCTCGGCGTCGTGGCGTGTCCAGACATTCTTAAACGAGTTTGAATGTTGGGCCTTTCGTTGGAATATTGCGCTAAACGTTGATAAAACGCAACACGCCACCTTTGCCCTTCGACCTGGCCGATACCGTAGTCTTTACTTGGATGGTGATAGACTTAAGCACGAGCAGAGAGTAAAATACCTCGGTGTTACCTTAGACCGCCGTTTATACTGGAAGGGTCAGATTGACCGTGTCTGTGGGGCAGCGAGAACGAAACTGGACAAAATGGACTGGCTACTTCGCTCAGATAGCGGATTATCCCTTCAGGCCAAGGTGCGGCTCTTTGAAGCCATTGTTCTCCCGACCCTAAATTGGGGAATAACATGCTGGGGCACCGCTTGCGACACGTCGCTAAGAAGAGTTCAGACTTGCATCACAAAAGCACTACGGAGGATGCTTGGGGGAGGATCATTACGTCGAAAATAGCGTTTTATTTGGTGACACTGCAGTACCAACAGTTACAGAGATGATAACTCAGTTCTCCAATCGCTACAGGGATCGGCTACTGGTGCATTCTAACCGCTTGGCTAGACGTCTTGCCACACCACTGGGTCGACGTCGTCTCCGCAGACGACACCCTGCGGACTTATGGATTCTCGGCCGTGATAGACACGGGCGACTTTTGTAATACGTAAACTCAGATATTATAACATGCCCCAATATGGCTCACCTACCCGCAGATTTCGGGATTATTTTTTTATACCCTTGCAGAGGGTATTATGATTTCAGTCAGAAGTTTGCAACGCAGTGAAGGAGACGTTTCCGACCCCATAAAGTATATATATTCTTGATCAGCATCACTAGACGAGTCGATCTAGCCATGTCCGTCTGTCCGTCTGTCCGTCCGTTTCTACGCAAACTAGTCTCTCAGTTTTTAAGCTATCGGGATAAAACTTTCCCAAAAGCCTTCTTTCTATGGCAGGTAGTATATAAGTCGGAACCGGCCCGATCGGACAACTATATCCTATAGCTTCCATAGGAATAATCGGGAAAAAAATTTAAAAAAATTATATCTTGGGTGGTTTTAAACCTATAACCTCCTACTTTAGGAAATGTCATTTTTATACCCGTTACTCGTAGAGTACAAGGGTATATTGTATTCGTGCAAAAGTATGTAACAGCTAGAAGGAAGCTTTTCCGACCCTATAAAGTATATATATTCTTGATCAGGATCACTAGCCGAGTCGATCTAGCCATGTCCGTCTGTCCGTCTGTCCGTCTGTCCGTCCGGATGAACGCTGAGATCTCGGAAACTACAATAGCTAGAATATTGGGATTACCAACACATATTCTTGGGCTTCCTACGCAGCGCAAGTTTATTTCAGGCGACCGCCACGCCCCCTCTAACGCCCACAATCGCCCATAGTCGCCCACAAACCATACTAAAATGTGCCTGGCGCCCACATTTTCAAATATTTCTGATAAGTATAAATGCAATTTTGTTGCGTTTAGTTATACCTATCGAAATGCAGAAGAAATTTTTTAAATCGGACCATTCGTTAAAAAGTTAAACTTGATCAAAGTTTACATATATCTCCATCTCCCTCGCACTCCCTTTAGCTGAGTTACAACCTTTAGTCGGGACACCAACCCGACTACAGAGCACTCCCTTTAGCCGAGTGACGGGTATTAGATAGTCGGGACACCAACCCGACTATAGCGTTCTCTCTTGTTTATCTATTCTGAATTTCGAATAAAATTTTTTTAAAATCGGACGACTATATCGTATAGCTGCCATAGGAACGATCGGAAAATTAATGGGAATATAATAGGAAATAAATTATTGCTTCGTTGACTTTTATTGTATTCTCTTCTACTCTGGGATATGATTCTTTTTAAATGTTTTCGAATTTCGATTTTAATTTGTTCAATATCGAATTACTATATCATATAGCTGCCATAGGAACGATCGGAAAATTAGTGATTAATAGGAATTATCTGCAAGGGTATATATAATCTTCGGCTGGCCGAAGCTAGCTTCCTTTCTTGTTTTCTTTAGCTAGATGACAAACGTGAAAACAAGAACCATTTCTTGAAAGGCATGTTAATAAAGAAAGTGCCTACTTCGGCTTATACTATAAAAAAAATTTAAGAAGACGCAACAATGCGGGTAATGTTAATTATTATTAAAAAATGTTAATTATTATTAAAATTATTTCGATCGAATGTCATAATATAATATAAAATTTACTAAAACGGTTTACTTAAAGCCCAACCAAAACCGACCTGTACATTTTTTTGACTTGACCTACTTGACCTGTTTATATATATATTGTATATTGTATTCGTGCAAAAGTATGTAACAGCTAGAAGGAAGCGTTTCCGACCCCATAAAGTATAAATATTCTTGATCAGGATCACTAGCCGAGTCGATCTAGCCATGTCTGTCTGTCCGTCTGTCTGTCCGTATGAACGCTGAGATCTCGGAAACTACAAAAGCTAGAATGTTGGGATTACCAACACATATTCTTGGGCTTCCTACGCAGTGCAAGTTTATTTATTTATTTTGGATAAGTATAAATGCAATTCTGTTGTTTTTAGTTATACCTATCGAAATGTAGAAGAAATTTTTTAAATTGGACCATACGTTAAAAAGTTATGCCTGATCAAAGTTTTTATATCCATCTCCCTCGCACTCTCTTTAGCCGAGTGACGGCTATTAGATAGTCGGGACACCAAACCGACTATACCGTTCTCTCTTGTTTTGTTTTGGGTAGGGTAAAAATTGACTCATTTACCCAAATACCCAAACCCAAAAGACCCAACTCAAATGGGTTTCAAGTAGGTCGGTTGGGTTTAGGGTTTTGACAAACAAGTCAGGTTACTTGTGCAGGGCTCTATTGGCTACGATTGCCTTAGCCTCGCCGCTAGTTTTAGCGTTGAGATGAAAAAGTTTTTTGACCGGTGTCAACCTAGGATTGTTGACATAAACTGCTGTAAACAGGTCCCTAAATGTTGTCCATTTTAGATAATCTCCCTCGAATACTTCAGTATCGCATGGCGGTAACCGGCAACCTGACTGAATGTAAGTGGACTGATTTGTGGTGCTCGTTGTCGAATGCTGCGAAGTGGCTTGGTCCATTAGCTCGCTGAGCTGAACCTATAGTTCCTCGTACACCGAATAATAATATTCATAATTTCGGTGCAGAGTCCCAGAGTGAACAGACTTGTTCCTTACGGACCTTGCAGGTGTGGACGGACGGAGCTGAAGCTCGCGGAGTTTCTATGGTCGCTCTGAAATGGCTCATACGGTCGGACACCGTAATGAACAGCGCAAGGGCTGCAATTGCAATGCCGTTGCTCATTTTTGCATGAGAACGAGTTGCTAGTGACTTTACGGACTTAATCTGGATTTGCGACATAACCTTAGGCGTGAGCGGACTCAGAGACAATCGTTTCTGATGGCTCGTAGGAACAGACAACTTCTTGTCGCCTTCTCTTTACCCTAATTTTTGAGATAAATATCAGCCTTGTACGTCAAAGGATGGAATTTATAGAATTTTTTGCATAATAACGTGAAAAGTAACAACTATTTTTCGGGTTACAGGGCTGCGAAGTCAAATTTGTGGTATTTTACACCACCATTTACCAGCACTATTGACCAGGGATGCCCAAAACAGCTGATTGGCAACATAAAAGCGGGAAAAATGGAAAACGTAGCAGGTAATTTGTTAATATTAGTTAATATTAAAGAATTCTCTTCATAGCTAATAAGAAAAATGCTCTGGACAGCAGATGCCACCGAGTTCATCCTGTATTTGTAATTGTAATAATCGGTTGCATACTTGCCTCTCGGCCGTATTTCGATATGACAACCATCTGAAAAGAAACGAACAATCATTATATTGCATTAAATAATTATATAGACCTTACCCATAGCTCCAATACATTGTGGGAATCCTCTCAAATCCTTCCACACATTCTTGAACTTTCTCTTTGGCCAAAAAGTTTGGGGACAAGTACTCGGGAGCCATTACTGATATGACTTCGACACAGAATTCGTCGATTATTTTGCATACCATGGTGGTTGATATGCCGAATAATCTGCCAATAGTTCTGTTTTCCGAGGATGTCCCAAGTGTATAGAGAGCAGCAGCAATCCGTTTATCCAATGGAATGGCTCGTCGAAAGACTGTGTCTTTTTTTGCCAGGCCTGGCAGCAGCTCCACCAACTTCTGAGATGATTTCCTGCCTACGCGGAAGGGTTCCTTAAAGAACTCTTCTGAATTTTGCTGCACGTCAGTCTCCCAAAAGGTCCCATTTCGATTCTAGGCATACATATGTATATAAATGGTAATTTTCCAGCTATGTCCAAAATCTCTTTGACGATATTTCCTTTAGCAGCAGAGCGTGGGATGCGGTGCTTGCCTCCAGCATTTGGACAATTTGTCCACACATATTTATTGTGTGCAAATGTTGTTCTGAGATTGTATTTATCAATAAAAAATTATTTAAATCCATTGAACAGTTGTTTCAGACGCGTTTTTTAATAGGCATACAAACACCTTGAAAATATAATTTTTTGATGTTCAGCGCTTACTGATAATTAACACAATTTAATGCCCATAGGACTGCAACTTTTAATAAAGTCCATTTTGTTGTCCTGTGTTATGTGTAAAAAAATATAATAATACCAGATAACATTTACTGCTACAGTTTTATTGTTGTTTTGTATTCTTTTTAATAGTGACGTCAGTTAAACTTACACTGTGCAACATTTTTAGGGTTATAAAATGTAACCGCAATTCTGATTTCATGGGAGGAAAGTACTCATCGAAATAAGCTAAAACCCATTTGGGTTTCTCTGGCTTAGCTCGCGTTTACCTATTATAGCGAGTTAAAGTTTTACATACAAAATTTATTTGTAACGGCCATATCTTGTGAACCGATTAAAATTTCACTATCAAGCCTTCAGGGATTATGTAGCTATGAACCCAAGGAACTAAATTGACAAATGACTCTTGCGCACCTAGCACCAAGTGCACGTAGCGCATTAACAAAAATTGTCGCTAATTTTTTTGATTTTTAACGCGCTAGGTGCACTTCTTCGCAAGAGTCATTTGTCAATTTAGTTCCTTGGGTTCATAGCTACATAATCACTGAAGACTTGATAGTGAAATTGTAATCGGTTCACAAGATATGGCCGTTACAAATAAATTTTGTATGTAAAACTTTAACTCGCTATAATAGTTAAACGCGAGCTAAGCCAGGGAAACCCAAATGGGTTTTAGCTTATTTCGATGAGTACTTTCCGCCCATGAAATCAGAGTTGCGGTTACATTTTTCATGTTGCACAGTGTTAATTTAAAAAAAAATTACACTTTGACCACTTTTTTTTAGTAAGTTTGGGTATTATTTTATTACTTCTTTCTTTTTCGTATTGAATATAACCTTTCCGTAAATCGAGTATTACTATAAAAGAGTAGATGTCGATTTGCGTCATGTTCCCCCAGCCCAAACCATAAGACCTACAATTCTGGAAAAAATTGGGTCTGAATCGTGTGTTAGAGGAGGTGTGCACTAAGAAAGGATTTTTTAAAATTCGGCTCCTAAGGACTCCCAGGACTCTCGAAAAATGCGAATTTGCGGAATTAAAACATGAACCATTCCCACAGTTTTCAACCAAACAAGTTGATATTTTTATTTTAAGCTTTATTTGTGGAAATCTTTGAAAGCCCAGAAGCTGAGCCCCAACCGACTTCCGGTTGGGGGCATTTAATTATTTTTTCCGCACCGATTATGCGATCGGATCCGTTTTTGGTTTAAAGTGTGGAACTATGCCATACAATCAGTAAGGTGTTTTTTTTTTGTGGACCCACGGTTGATTTTATATGATTTTTTTTGTAAGATTGAGGGGGTTGCGGTGGGCCTTTTTGGCGGCACGTTGTTTTTGTTTCTTGTTTGCTTCGGCAGTTCGCAACACTCACGATCGAATTCCGAACACAGCTCTCACAAAAGCAACGTCAGCAGAAGCAGAGCGAGAGAGTAAAGAGCGAAGAGAGTCATTTGAAGTGCAAGAGAGGCGGCAAAGTTTTTTTTCTGGTTTAGAAACACCTGATCAAAATTTTACTATTTGGATACCAGAACGGATTATCTAATAGATGCAATTCTAAATCCAAATGTGTAGCTAAGTTCTTAAATTCATAAGGAATTTTAAGGGGAAAGTAAGGAAAAATTTTAGTCATCACATTTAAAAGTAAAAAACGCAACGACTTACACACACATTGGCAAGTCGGCATGTATGTATGCGTTGTGCCTACATTTATAGACCACCCTGCAGTTCCCGAATTCAGACCGAGCGCTTAATAGCACTGCGTCGGCTGCGACGCCGGCAGCGCCGCGGCAGAATCGACTCTCTCACCAACCCCCTCTCTCAAAATCTATCTCTTTACGAAATTAAGGTGCTGAACAAGCAGTGAATGAGCGCCTAAAATCAGTGAGGAACAGGTGATGAATTTCATCACAACATCATCACTAGGCCGACAGTGTCGCCGACGGAGCCGACCGAAACGGCGCCAGAGACGACGCTCTCCCAAATTTCTCTCTCTCAATCTCTCTCTCTGCGCAGGGGTAGAGACAAGTTAGGCAAGCGCGATCGTGACAAAGGGAAAAGAACAACAAGAGAAATTGCAGATGTTGTTTTTCTCGCTCAGTATTCTTTTTATATTTCTCAAAGGCAGACGCCGTTGTTCCGCGTTTTTCAATTGCGTTCTAGCTGTGACAAGTTGTTTTCGAGTTCAAACAAAAGTGCTATTAATCAAGAATTAATTAGCACACAATTTAAAGACATTTCGGTTGTGAATGTGCGTGTGTGTGTGTGCAGGCCGCAGTTTTATGTTGTGTGTGTCACAGGCATTCGGCAAAACTAAAATAATAACATTTAAGTTTTAGTTGACAAAGAATTAATTATTAACCAACAATTGCAATCATGTTGCTGTGGACCTGTGTAGACACTCATAAAACCATAACCCAATTTGTACATCCATACATACATACATATGTAACCACATACAGACGGCCGCCATAGCCACACACAAAATGCTGAGGGGAAAGCTTAATTAATGGGTTTTTCTGCCAATCCAATTCCAGATGCCATTAAGCAGATGCTTAATTAGAACTCGCAGCAGCCGAAGTCCTTGGCCGCCGAGCCCGTATGGAAGATCCTCATCTACGATCGCGTTGGCCAGGACATAATATCGTCCATAATTTTCATCAAGGAGCTGCGCGAATTGGGCATTACCCTGCATGTGTAAGATCCACTGAGATCCTCCAGAAATCTAGTTTATATATACCCATTATCCCATCAACAGGCAACTTCACTCCGATCGCGATGTGCCGGCCATATACTTTTGCCTGCCCACCGACCAGAATCTGGACAGGATTCAGCAGGACCTCTCCTTGAACTTGAACTTCCTGGCTCCCATTATGCGCAGCAAAATCGAGAATCTGGCCGCCGCCGCCCTGCACGGGGCAAATATCCAGCGGGTGTACGATCAGTATGTGAACTTTATCAGCCTGGAGGATGACTTCTTCGTCCTGAAGCACCAGCAGAGCGAGCAGCTCTCCTACTACGCCATCAATCGGGCCAACACCCGCGACGAGGAGATGGAAGCGCTGATGGACTCCATTGTGGACTCGCTATTCGCTCTGCTTGTGACCCTGGGCAATGTGCCCATCAGCCGGTGTCCGCGGAACAGTGCCGCCGAGATGGTGGCATGCAAGCTGGAGAAGAAGCTGCGCGAGAACCTCTGGGATGCGCGCGCCAATCTGTTCCTCATGGACGCCACACAGGCGGGTGGAAGAGTGTTGGACAGAAATATGGTATCTCTACGCCACTGGTCACACCTGGTCGTATCGGGGACTGAACCTGGTCTACGTGGAGGATGAGTCGGCCAGTGCGGGCAAGTTGAATGACTCATTATCACCCTGACCTTTGAACTATATTAATACTTGTTTCCCTTAGGAGACCGCAAGAAGCCGAAGGCCTGCGATTTGGACCGCAACGACCGCTTCTGGATGACGCACAAGGGCAGTCCCTTTCATGCAGATGATGAACAACTTAAGAAGTTTATTAAAGAACATGATTTGGATATTAAATTATTCAAATATTTATAATTATTATTCTTTTCAGAACGTGGCCCACCTATACATATGTATACCGATTCCAAAAAATGTGAAATGATTAGAAATAAATTGTTTTAATATAAAATAATAATTTTGTTTTACTGGGAGGGTACTGATATTCACGAATAAATAACATTTTGATGACAAAAATTTATATGAAAAATATCGGTTGGATGACAAAAATTTATATGAAAAATACCAGTTGGATGACAAAGAAGTTCAAATGTCATGTTTCAAATGAATCTATTATAAGATCGAATTTATAAAAAAAAATATATGCTTGATATTCTCGAAGATATCAACTCGGTATGTTCGAAATATCGGTGATGCATTAAATCATATCGGCTTGAAATTAACATGAAATAATGTTGATTTTGGTGCAATTTCATATCATTTTTTTTTCTGTGCACTCGCAAAACTTGTGGGTGTAAGTCTGTTATGTCTACTACGAAAAAATTCAGTAGTTTGAGTTTTTGAGCTCTATTCTCAAAACTATTCTTAAAAAACAGAATATGCACATCAATGTGTTCAAAATATTAAATGTAACTTTAGCGTTCAAAACTAAAAATTTCCATTTAATTTGCTAATTTCTTTTATTAGCTTTGTCAGTCCTGATATAAAATTGAACTATTTGAACTATGCACTCAAAAGAAATAACTGAAACGTTTATGGAAACTTTCTTAAAAATTTCAGTTTTAATGTAGATTTTTGAAAATTTCTTTCAAATCAGCGAAATTGTATCTATTGTTGCTATCATTGGGTATAGAAAGCATAGCATACCATACAGATACAAATAAAGCGTTTAAATGACCTGGACAATTTATGTAATATTATGATTTGGGGTATATGTACATATGTATATTATTCAAAAGTACTTTATTTACCAGAATTATATTGTTGTGTCAAAGCTTTTTACCACATTTGTGGGTTTGGATGAGTTTCTTCTTATTCTTATATAAGTAGAAAAAAAAAACAAAAAGCTCACACACACAAAATTGTGCCTATTTGACCTCTGGTGTTAGTGAGACAAATATATGTTGGCGATGCATACATATATGGGCCGTTCTTTTACAAACCGAACAGATTTGGCCAAAAAAAAATTCCTATTTTTGATTTGCCTCGAACTTTTTTTACACGTACTATTAGGAAAATAAGTAAACACGTGTATCAGGATTTGACCGAAATTGTGTTTTTTTTATAGATTAAAAAATGACTTTTTACTTTTTGTCATTTAAAAATTGTCAAAACACTTAAAAGTTAACTTTTAATCATTAAAAATTGTTAAAGGACTAGTAAACGATGATAAAACATGAATTCCATAAGGATCCGATAAGAATAAAAGAGTAGCCCTACTTGCTGCGACGTTTTTACATAGAAAAAAGCCGAGGCCATGTTAAAAAAAATTCGATATTTAGAAAACTAAAAATGGCTCCAACTTTTTACAAAAACCGATTTTAACTAACAATATGGTGCAAGTATTAAAATAAAAAAAAATTTATTTTTTTTTTTGGGGCAATGGTTAAACATTTTTTTAAATCTTAATTTGTTTTTCTTTTTTAGAACTTAAAAATTTTTGTTTTTAGAAATTTTATTTTGAAAGAAGAGGTTTTAGAGGAATTAATGCTGAAGACATGAAGTCAATCGGATTCATATAACCGGAGATACAGATATTCAATGAGAGGGTACTTTTTCAAATTTGACGATTTTTGGCAAACTTAAAAAAATTATAACTAAAAAAATAATTTTTTTTCGGTCAAATCCTGATGCACGTGTTTACTTATTTTCCGAATAGTACGTGTAAAAAAAGTTTTAGGCAAATCAAAAATGTGACCCAATAAAAGGTGTTCGGTTTGTAAAAGAACCGCCCAGAAGAAGCAGTTGATCCTCGCTTTGATTTTTTAAAATAAAAGTCTCAAATAACTGTTATTTACGGTCCCTGCATTCTAGCCTTTTTTAGATAATGTTGATTTATAAAATATATTAATTGAATTCAAAAAAAAAAATGTATCGTTGAAATTGTTTTTTTAATTAAAAAAAAATTTTTTTAACTTTTAAAATTCTATGATATTTCTCTGATCAGTGCACACTGGTTCCAATTCCCAATATTTTGGCATAAACTAGAAAAATGAAGCTACAGGCTCGAAACTTGGCACACTATATAGTTATTATATATGCAAAGTCTGGACAAAATTTGGTGGCGATCGGGCCACGCCTTCCTTTCCGCCCCATAGAAACCAATGCACCCTGGGACAAAAATTTACAAAATATCCATGAAAATTGTGCCAATATATCCAATAAATTTTAAATATATATAAAATAACTTTGGATAACATCCCCTCAATCCCCAATCCCCTCCCGCCCTACCAATCTTCAACTTCCAAACTAAATAATGCATCTTGAACAATTATAAAATATTTACCTTATCAATTTGCAATCACTTTCAACATCTAAATCAAAGGAAAAGGCATCGGTACATTTAAATGTATCCAAGTCCAAGTAAATAACTATTTAGGAAATCGACATTTGGTGGTGTTAAAAGATCAATAACTTCTAATGGGTAACTGCGTTTTTTGTTTTGATGTAAAAAGTTTGTTTTTGTAAAATGGAGCAAAAACGAGCAAAAAAGGTTAATGTCATCGTATTGTTAATAAATTTAAGGACAAAACTGCGTTATTAGTTTTTATAATCCGGCACAATCCGACCTACTTTTATTCCACGAAACACGAAAAATGATAAGCTAAAATTGTTTAATATTCAACATTACAAAAGCACATATAAACAAAGACACATCACATTAAACAAATATTGCATTAAACACTTAAATACTACATACCTCCACTAATATTTTCCATTTTTCTTTGTTTTAAAATGTTGAGTAGAACTTTAGCAATCTAACTTTAAAATGTGCTATTATTTAGCGTGCCAAAAAGTCCACGTTTCTAGTCAACGAACAGCTGACTTTCAGGGCCACCAAATTTAACAGGGCTGCAATTTCAGTAACGAAATTGCGATTTTTAAATGCAACGTACATTATTCTAAGGAGATAAAATGTTTTTTTTTTTCCTAACTTAAAAAAAACAAGAAAGGAAGCTAGCTTCGGCCAGCCGAAGCTTATATACCCTTGCAGATAATTCCTATTAATCACTAATATTCCGATCCTTCCTATGGCAGCTATATGATATAGTTGTTCGATATTAATAAAATTGAAATCGAAATTCGAAAACATTTAAAAAGAGTCATATTCCAGAGTAGAAGAGAATACAATAAAAGTCAACGAAGCAATAATTTATTTCCTATTATATTCCCATTAATTTTTCGATCGTTCCTATGGCAGCTATATGATATAGTCGTCCGATTTTGGAAAAAATTTATTCGAAATTCAGAATTAGATAAAAAATGGCATTTCCAAAAGAAGGAGGCTCTAGGTTCAAAAACACCCAAGATATATTTTTTTTTACATTTTTTTACCCGATCATTCCTATATGAGCTATATGATATAGTTGTCCGATCCGGCTCGTTCCGACTTATATACTACCTGCAATAGATATAAGACTTTTGGGAAAGTTTTAGCCCGATAGCTTTAAAACTGAGAGACTAGTTTGCGTAGAAACGGACAGACAGAAGGACAGACGGACAGAAGGACAGACGGACAGACGGACAGACGGACATGGCTAGATCGACTCGTCTAGTGATGCTGATCAAGAATATATATACTTTATAGGGTCGGAAACGTCTCCTTCACTGCGTTGCAAACTTCTGACTGAAATCATAATACCCTCTGCAAGGGTATAAAAATGGGTTTTTGCAAAAATATTGGGCATTGGGAATCAAGAGATTCTTTTTAGTTTAACCCTATTGAAGTAATAAATTTTGTGTGCTTAACTTTACATAGAACTTTAGTTAGCACATCTGAAATCATATTTTCGGTTGGAACATATTCAATATCAATGACTTCCTTCTTATACAAATCTCTTATGAAATGATACTTGATATCTATATGTTTACTTCTAGCATGAAAACTCGCATTCTTAGTTAAACATTGAGAGCTCTGATTGTCACTGTAGATCATCAATGTTGGCGCCGTCTCGAAACCCATCTCAGATATCAGCTTCAGCACGTAAGCAGCCTCCTTAGCTGCTGTTGAAGACGCCACATACTCAGCCTCCGTGCTACTGAGTACTATGATGCTCTGCTTTTTCGACTCCCACGAAAACGCTGCTTCAGCCATAAAGATCGCCCAACCGCTGAACGATTTGCGGTCAGTACAGTAACCTGCCCAGTCTGCATCCACAAAGCAGTGAACAGGCACACCAGTTCGAACAAAGTGCAACTTTAAGCCCGAAATTCCTTCTAGGTAACGCAGGACGCGTTTAGCGGCCACCTCATGTTCCTTATGGGGGTCACTGCACCTCTGAGCCAACTTTGCCACACAATGTACAATGTCTGGCCTCGCTTCAGCCATAAAGATCGCCCAACCGCTGAACGATTTGCGGTCAGTACAGTAACCTGCCCAGTCTGCATCCACAAAGCAGTGAACAGGCACACCAGTTCGAACAAAGTGCAACTTTAAGCCCGAAGTTCCTTCTAGGTAACGCAGGACGCGTTTAGCGGCCACCTCATGTTCCTTATGGGGGTCACTGCACCTCTGAGCCAACTTTGCCACACAATGTACAATGTCTGGCCTCGTAGTCATTGCTAGGTACAGCAGTGATCCAATAAGCGATTGATACTGCTTCTGGTTGACTCGAGGACTGTCTTCCAAAATACATTGGTTCTGATAACCCACCTCCAAAGGCGTTGCATTCGGCTTGCAGTCTTCCATGCCATAATTTCGTTACAGCCCGTCGATATACTGCTTATGGCCAATTGCCAAACTGCCCGTCTCTCCATTCCGCTCAATCTCCGCCATCTACTACTGCAAATTCCCGTGCGATTTGAAGTTCTATGTCGACAAGGTCTTCTTTTCTGGAACAAGCAATAACACTATGCAGCATCAAAAATTTACCTCGATGGATGCTATATTTTTGGATTCGTTACGAATTCCCAAGTTAAACTGCGTTTTTTTTAAAAGTTCGCCGACGCAAGGATTCTTAGCAAAAGGACCTCAAAGTTCGAATAATGCTGAAATTGGCCAACATACCGGAGCTCTCAGAGGCAAATGGATTCATGGTTTGATTCGATGTTAAAGTTTTTTAAAAGATCCACTCTTTATCTTTCAAACCCCATACATAGAATAATTTTAGGAATTTTATTAAGGGAGAAACAAATTTTAGAAAACATAGTCAAAAAACATAAAAGCATACAGCTGCGGTGAAAATAGTAGTAGTGTTGCCGCCCTGTGTTTTTATAGGTTTCTTGTTGTAATTTATCTTCTCCTGGTAATATTGTATTGATTTTAATTGTACTATTAGACTAATTGGATAAGAAAATTGACAACAACAAACATTTAAAAAAACAGGGCGGCAACACTACTACTATTTTGACCGCAGCTGTATGCTTTTATGTTTTTTGACTATGTTTTCTAAAATTTGTTTCTCCCTTAATAAAATTCCTAAAATTATTCTATGTATGGGGTTTGAAAGATAAAGAGTGTATATTTTAAAAAACTTTAACATCGAATCAAACCATGAATCCGTTTGCCTCTGAGAGCTCCGGAAAGTTGGCCAATTTCAGCATTATTAGGACTTTGAGGTCCTTTTGCTAAGAATCCTTGCGTCGGGGAACTTTTTGGAAAACGCAGTTTAACTTGGGAATTCGTAACGAATCCAAAAATATATCATCCATCGAGGTAAATTTAAAAAGCATTAAAAATGCTGCACAGTGTAATTAGATCATCGACATATACAACAATTAAGTTAAATTTTTCGCCGTGGTTCTTGGTATAAATGCATGGCTCACTGGAACATTTTACAAAACCAATACGCTGAAGAGTACAATCCAATTTCTGGTTCCATTCACGCCCACTCTGCTTCAGACCGTATAAAGACTTGTGCAGCCTCAACACCCTTTTTGGATACGCTGTGTCCACGAACCCTTCCGGTTGCCGCATGTAGACTACATCTTGTAGGTTGCTATTGAGATACGCAGCTGAGACGTCCATTTGATGCATAACCATTTTGTTCTCGACAGCCAGTGCAATCACCAATCGGATGGAAGAATACCTAGCCACTGGAGAAAATGTTTCTGTGTAGTTTATGCCGTACTCCTGTCCACAACCTTTTGCGACTAAGCGAGCCTTGAAGCGTTCTACGTTGCCGTACTGGTCTCCTTTAACCGCAAACACCCATTTGCATCCAATAGTTCTCTCGCCAGGAGGAAGATCTACATGTCTTGGTGGACTGTAGTTGAGAAAACTCCTTCTGCATCGCAACCTTCCATTCTTCAGCCTGTGTCAAGCTCAAAGCCTCCTTGACTCCACTCGGTACTTGGACGTCGGCAACACCAATAGCGTTAAGCATATTGTACTCCTTACGTGGTCGTCCTGGCCTTCCAGTACGAATTATCTTAGGCCTACCTGGGCCTCGCAGAACTCTGTCGGCGATATCAACCAACTCACCATCTTCGGCTCCCGACTGTTCGTCCCTTGCATGATCTCCGTCATTTCCATCATGACCTTCATTTTTCTCCTCACCAAAAACGCTTACGTTTTCTGCCAATTCTACGGTCGATATATCCCCGCTTTTTGTTATATCGTGCTCAAGAAACACCACATCTCTGGCTTCCTTGATACTTTGCGTATCAGGATTGAAGAGTCTATACGCTTAGGCAGTTTCTGAATACCCAACCAGGATATGCTCTATTCCTTTCTGAGAAAATTTTCTTTTCCTTGTCTTGTCTAGCACAATTGCCTTTGTACCAAACACCTTAGGATGGGATACGTTGGGCTTTTTCACAAACCATGCTGGAGTCATGTCTGGCAATGTAGACGTATCTGATCGGTTCCTCAAATACATCGCAGTCATTATCGCTTCCCCCCACAGGTACTCGTTCGCATTGGCGTGAACCATCATGCTTCTTGCCATTTCCACTAGCGTCCGGTTGGCACGGTCAGCAACGCCGTTTTGCTGTGGAGTGTGGGGAACGGTGAGCTGCCTCTTAATCCCATTGCTTACCAGGAAGTTTTGGAATGCGCCATTAATGAACTCTCTACCATTATCGCTCCGTATAGCTTTAATCTGCTGTCCAGTTTGCTTCTCAGCCAACAACTTAAATTCTTTGAATTTCTCAAATACTTGGTCCTTTGTTTTAAGCATATACACCGATACATAACGCGTCTTGTCGTCTATGAATTCAGCAAAATAACGCGCTCCACCTTTGGAAACTGTACTCATAGGACCGCACACGTCCGTATGGATCAGTCCCAACACTTTGCTCGAACGATTTTCCGCCACTTTTGGGAATTCTTTCACGCATATCTTGCTATTCGCACACGTCTCGCAAAACAAAGTCATTCGTGCTACCGGTTACTCCGCGTAGACCATACACCAATTCTTTTCGAATCATGGATTTTAAACTTTCGAAATTCAAATGTCCGAATCTATTGTGCCACGTTATTACTTGATTTGTTTTCCCGTTTGCAGCAAAGGCCTTTTTATATTTTCGAAAATAAACAAGTCATTCTGTTTGTTCGCTTTTAATACCGTTTCGCCATTCTTATTCTTGACACTCGCACTACTTTTCGAAAAATTTATTTCGAACCCGTTATTAGTTGCTCTCGACACCGAAATAAAATTACACTGAAGGTTTTGTACGAACAACACATCAACCAATTCAATCATTTTTTCTTGCCAAAACAGTTTTACTGTTCCAATGCCTTCAGCCTCAATGTAATTTTCTCCAACCAGCATTATTTTTTCCTTATGCTCACGAATTGAAACAAATAACGATTTGTTTGCACATAAATGGGCTGTTGACCCACTGTCAACGCACCAAATATTTTTCGTTAGTCCACTTTGACTCGCTGCGGCAGCGAAAACCGAGAACGACTTCTTGTTTTCCTCGCGTTTGCTCTCACTATTGGTATCCTTTTCTGGTCTTGCGTTTTTCTTTGAGTAGCACTTTGCCGAAACATGTCCGTAACGACCACAGTTCCAACATTCCACATTTTTCATGTCTTTCTTATGCTTGGGCTTTTCCTTTTCGGCACGCGACGAGTACATTTTCTGTTCTGCTCTATCTGCAATTTTGTCTCCAACTTTTCGACGTTCTCCCTCTTCCAGCAACTTAATTTTCAGAGAACTCAAGGAAGGCAAAGAATCACGCGTCTCCATAGCGATTACGAAATTTTCGTACGAATCACATAGACTGGACAACCAAATTATTACGGTCATTTCATCTGGGACTGGTTGATCGATCTCTTGTAATTTCTCGATGACGTCACTGAAATTACCCAAATGCACTGCGCTGCACGCGAAAGAGAACTATGTTGAATAATAAAAACGAATTTTGACAAAAAAAATGTGTTTTTCTTTGTTAGACCGGGGAATTATCAGCCAACCTGTTATGTTAGCTGCATGTGTCGACTTCAGCGGCTGGTAAAGAGACTCGGTTCTCAAATGACTCCTCACTCGATTCCCTTTTCAAATCAGTTTAGTTAAGTTGTATTTAAAAATGTCTTGCAAATTCGTTCAGTTATTATCGTGACTATCTTCACTTCCGGATTATGTTTCTGATCTCTTAATTCTTACTTGTTCACCATTTAATTAAAATTGAGCTATGTATGTATAAGTCCACATTAATTTTCATTGACTCGTTTTGGGCTTCACTGTTTTATTTGGTACGGCACACTACTTTTTCCAGCGTGGGCAATGGTCACTGCGCCTCGGAACGGATCGCTGCTGCATCTTTTTCAAATTATTGTTGGCTTGTCGGAAGGCGTCCTTATGTCCGATCTCCTCCCTGGTTTTGTTAAAATTGGCGGCGGTGTCCGACTCTTCAGATCCTTGCTAATCGATAGGCGTGTCCTTATTGAGGACAGTAGAAGAGGACAACGGATTCCGGTCTTCTGGCGGCATTGGCCTCCGTGGGCAGATGCCCGTGGGGAAACTCCTCCTCCCTCGGCGCTAGCGGCTACCGTCGGTATGAGACCTGAGTAGATTTTGTCTTCAACGTCCCGTCGAACGGATAGTTTTGTTCTTCGTGCTCGATTGATATTATTGCCGCCCGTCTCTGAGAATCTGACTGCCTTCTCCATGGAGTTTTAGTTCTTTTATACAGTAGCTGAGCTTTTCTTTTTGCTTCCGGGCTCTTATTTTCGTACCTAAATGTTCCCATCTAGGTAGGGGAGAGTAGGGTAATGTGACGAACGATTCGTTTTTTTAATGTAACTTTTCTAAAAATCAATATTTTTCAAAAGTGTAAACGCAGAAAGTTGCTTACATCTACTGAGCATATTTCAGTAAAATTTGGAGTCGAAATTCCAACGCAGCCAAATCCCACATCGTTTGGCGTGAACCCTTCTTTTTTTGCACTTTTAAAAGTTGTAGGGTAATGTGACGAACGATTTGTTCTTTAATGTAACTTCCCCAAAAATCAATATTTTTTAAAAGTGTAAAAACAGAAAGTTGCTTACATCTATTGAGCATATTTCTGCAAAATTTGGAGTCGAAATTCCAACATTGCCAAATCCCACAGCGTTTGGCGTAAACCATTATTTTTACAACAAAAATAAATATATTTTTTTTTTATATAATTAACGGAAAAGTTATTTTCGATACGGAAAAGAAAGAATTAATAAGATAATAATCACGTCACTATTAAAAACAATACAAAACAACAATAAAACTGCAGCAGTAAATGTTATCTGGTATTATTATATTTTTTTTACACATAATCAACGATAACAATTAAAATTCTTGAATAAAAAAAGTTCGTCACATTACCCTACAAAAAGTTCGTCACATTACCCTACAAGGTAGACTTGTAGCAAAAACGGTGTACCTCTCAAACGGCGCAAAGGAAAAAAAACGCAAAGTACCAAAAACTGTTGATAAAGATCTTATGTATACGTGATATATTTTTGATTTATTTTCCACTCATCTTTGCTCTGCACTGCTGACACAGTAATGATATGTTTCTAGTTTCGTACCCACTTTTGCGAAAATTACCTCACGAACAAAACGGGACTTTTTATTAAATTACTGTAAAAACATTTCGACACAAAGGGGAACGACTACATTATTGGAATTTTTGTCGTGACGTCATATAAATTCGACATTCTCACTTACCCTACTCGTCACATTACCCTACTCTCCCTACTCATTTCCTTGGCTCTAGCTAACTGGCCCACTTTTGGTGTTTGATCCTAAGCGTGGCTTGTGATCATATATGTAAAGAGGTCCCTTCCCGGAGTCAGAAAGTAGAACCACGGAGTTATAAGATGAATATAACTAATTATCTGAATTGGTACAACCTTATATACTACTTGGATAACACGAAAGTCAAGTAAAACTATGGAATGGGTATTCTGGAGTAGGTCAGTATGTTTTGATTATGGTAGCAGTTAGCGAATTGGGTCGGCTGACAATGCAAATTACTACTCTTGGCGGGTCAGCGAACACATCAACCTTGACATTGACTAGTAGAATACTGATCAGCACTTATATCTCCGTGGGTGCAACTGGACGCCTGGTACTGTTACCAAACTGTAGTACTGCTTGATTTGTTGGTCGTTGGTCATGTTGAGCAACATTGATAACGAACATTCTCCCCCCCATTGAGGGGTACCCTCAATTAAGGCGTGATGTCGTTGGGGTAATTGTTTGCGCCATTGATGCCAGAATTAGAGATGATTCTAATTCGTTGCATCGTCTCTGCAGTTGTCGAATAGCCAAGTCCATCGAAGAGTCAATATTTATATGTTTGACTATCGGTTCTTTTGTGTTGTTCTGTGTTCGCCGCGGAACCTTCTGAGGACAGCTTCCTGACGGGATGTTGTCTTTAAATAATTGCTGATATTTTTCTACCAGCTCCTTTAATGCCGCTAATCTTGAGGCATACTCCTCTCCGGTAGGTAGTGCCGCTTTCTCGACCTCTTCGTCTAGATCACAAAACTGCTGCCCAAGATCGTTCAACTGGCTTCACCGACCGGCATAATAGCCGTCTCGTTTGCGTCGTTCGGCCGAATCCTTGCTATAATTCTTTATGACTTGTTGGATTTGCCCTTGTACCTCATTCTGATCGTCAAGCAGACGATTGTGTAAATCGTCTCCGTTTTGACTGGTTTCCTCTATGAATGAGATCGACATAATTTTTGCAGTTACTACTCGTGGTTTGGAGATGACGAATCCTGTGAATCTGGATGATGCTCGGTATTTTAGAAAGCTGGATAGGCCGGATGGGGTGAATGATCCTGTGGAGCTGGATGAAGCTATGTTGTCCTGTGAAGTTGGATGAGCTATGCTGTCCTGTGAAGCTGGATAAGCTATGCGGTCCTGTGAAGCTGGATAAGCTATGCGGTCCTGTGACGCTGGATGAGCTGGGTATCCTGTGAAGCTGGATAAGCTATGCTATCCTGTAAAGCTGGATAAGCTATGCGGTCCTGTGAAGCTGGATAAGCTATGCTATCCTGTGAAGCTGGATGAGCTATGCGGTCCTGTGAAGCTGGATGAGCTGGGTATCCTGTGAAGCTGGATAAGCTATGCTATCCTGTGAAGCTGGATAAGCTATGCGGTCCTGTGAAGCTAGATAAGCTATGCGGTCCTGTGAAGCTGGATGAGCTGGGTATCCAATCACGTTTGGGCGCCAGATATAACGGACTAATTATTTAGGTCTGCTCGCTACGAGAATTGTGCGGCTAGCTCAGTATAGTTGTGTGTTCGTCCCACCAAATTTATATAAACGTGACCGACCAGTAGATCAGTGAGAAAGCACAGATTTCACGGGTTCTTAGAGGGTTTATTACGGGTCTTGGTATTTCCACTCGTGGCCGTCGACGACTCCTGGTTGCCTTGATGACTCGGAGCTCTCCTCGTTGACCGAGCGCTCTGGTTCTGTAGCTCCCTCGACGCTTCCTCGAAGCTCCCTGAAGATCCTTGCGGCTCCCTGAAGACACTGACGCTCCCTGAAGACACTGATGCTCCCTAAAGACGCTTGGCGTTGCTCGTCACTGATGCGTGGGATCGACGACTACGCGTAGCGCCCTGGACTCGCCAGGAGATCAGCTGCGCGGGTTTAGGGAAGCGTCACTGTTCTCAGACTAGGGTGAACAGAGGCAGCGATCTCAAGGAATCTCTCCTGTCGATGCCACCACCTGTCCCTTGCTCTGTCCCGGATGGTCCCACTAGTGTATCGCTCAGGTCGCGCTGGCAGTCCAAGTTACGCAGGGATGCTGCCGAGCGCTTCACTTCGCTTCTACGCCTAGTGCAAACGAACGTTCCGCCCTAGCTTCACCCTTTTGCTTATAGCCCGTGACGTTTCCTCGTAGCGCGATCTGTCGCGATGCGTTGGGCTGGCTCGCCGCTGACGATGTCCTTCGCTCTGCTCCTGGATATGCTGGCTGCACGGTTGGACGCAGCGTGGCTTCTGGTACTCGGGATCGTGGTCATACGCCGATCCGGGATTTCACGACTCAACCGTAGGGCTCTAATGGAGTTCTCCACTTGAGGCCACCACCGATCGTCCGATCTCCCTTCTGGCTCGTTTCACTCGGGGTTCAGACACACGCCGCTCCGGGACTACACGACTCAAACCGTAGGGCTTTTCTGGAGTTCTCCACTTGAGACCACAAACGATTGACCGATCTCCCTTCTGGCTGAAGGCGCCAGGACCTGCTTAGGCAAGGCACACTGGGTCTAGATAGGTTTCTCCCCGAGTTTCACGCTTCTTGTCGCAGTCTTACACCGCTCAAACTCTGGCCGCCTCTCCAGGCGAGATGCGAGGATTTAGTTGAGACAGAATTGAAAACGGATCGCCTTGACCTAGCCGTGTGATGCCCTTTGGACCTCAGCTACCTGTGTCTCAATTCGGAGATTCCTGGTGATCCAATCCCGAACGTCTTGACGTAGCGATCTTGCTCCTTGTAGGCTCCTACGGCGCTGCTTCCGGCGATTCGACTTGTTGTTGTTCACTTGTAGTTCACTGTACTGGCTGACTTGCTCACTTTGATATCTGGACTGATCTTGATAGATCGGCACTTCGTGATCGACTGATCCAGCTGCCAGCGCCCGGCGGCTTTATATAGGGCCTCCGGGAACCGTTATTTCCCTCTTGCGCTCTGCCCGCGGCATCTCTCCACTCCGGGTCCAAAGTCCGTAGTTCCTGTTTAACCCACTTGTCCTTCACGCACGGCATTAAATTGTATTTCTGCGTGTTGTTGCCGTCCCGCTGATTCCTCTGGTGCATGTGGCACGCGTCTGTGCCGCTCCGTTGCCGAGATGTGGCACTTGTCCTCCTGGACCGAAGTCCACGGCAGAGTCCAAAGTCCGGAGTAGATCCGTTATTTCCCTTTTTGCACACGACGCTCTGGCTCTGCCTGCGAAGTCTCCACTCTCTCACTCTCCGCTCCTTGCTCTCCAAACTCTCTTTGGCAGAGTTCTCTCTCCTACCCTCGAAGTCTCCAAACTCTCATTCTCCACTTCTCGGTCTCCAAACTCTCACTCTCCAAACTCTCGTTCTCCAAACTCTCTACTTGAAAGTGACTCTCCACTTGCTCTTCGCCGCGCCGCTACTACGCTAATTCGCCGCGTAACTGGTAAGCGGCCGGCCATCAGTAGTTTTGCTGCGGGAATTTGTGGGGAGTTATTCAACTCCTCACAGTATATTATGGAGAGACTCTCCTCATGAGGAATTGCGAGTTTACAAGCTAGACACAGTAACTTATGGAACAAAACCGGCGTCATTTTTGGCTATTAGGACTATGCACCAGCTGGCTCAGGATGATCCTTTCCTTTGCCTTGCTTGTAGACTTCTACGTTGATGATTTCTGGGGGCAACTCAATTTCGGAGGTTATAAACAAAATGCAACAGACTTCTAAGATTCTTTTCGTGGTTTACCTTTCCTAGACTAGTATTAGATCCAAAAGGTACCATAGAAGTTCATGGATTTTGTGATGTCAGCATTGAGGCCTATGGAGCTTGCGTGTACATTGTCTCCAAGTCTGATAAGGGAATTCGTCACTTGCTATGTTCGTATTCAAGAGTAGCCCCGTTAAAAACGATTACCGTCCCAAAGCTGAAATTTTCTGGAGCGTTATTGTTGTCTCAACTAATGAGTTCAGTTAAGGAGATTGGATGCTTCGATGGAAGGTACTTTTGCTGGAGGGATTCATCCGTGGTTTTGTCTTGGATTAAAGATAAACCTTCAAAATTTAATGTATTTGTCGCCAACCGGGTGGCATCTATTCAGGAACTAACAAGCAGCATGAAAAGGCGGTATATTCTCACAGACCTCAATCCTGCTGACATCCTTTCTAAGGGAGCCACTCTTGATCAGGCTCTGCAATCCAGACTTTGGTTTCATGGTCCAGCCATTCTTAGTCAAAGTGAAGATAATTGGCCTGCCTCTTGTTTCCTCCAAAAACCATCCACTGAGCTTCGAAGGAACGTATTGTTGGTCAATTCTGCTTATTTGGATTATACGGCGAACTGCAAGTGTATAAATTCCGTTCCTGTCATGCAACGAATCTTTGGATACGTCTCAAAACTTATTCGCCGTCGTCGTCATTATGGGCTTCGCGTTTCGGATGTTAAACATGGAACTGAAATTCTTATTCGACTTGTTCTGCGTGCCCATATGTGGGATGATATAAAGGAGCTGCAAGCTAATGGAGTTGTAAAAAAGGCTAGCCCAATCGCGTTGCTATTACCGTTTCTGAGTGATCATGGCACTTTGCGGGTTGGCGGAAGACTTCAAAATTCTACACTTTCATTCGACGCTCAACATCCAATAATTTTGCCTAAGCACCATCCTATCACAATGGCTATCATTCGAAGCTTTCATCAACGGCAGCTGCACGCCGGACCCCGTGCCTTGCTTTCCAATTTGAGCTTGCAGTTTTGGCCCATTGGGGGGTTAAAGAGCGTAGCAAGAGTTGTCAGTAAATGCATTAAATGCTTCCATGCTAAGCCAAAATTGATTGAACATGTCATGGGTAGACTCCCGAAGCAACTACTAACAGGATCCCGAGGATTTGAAGTTAGTGGTGTCGACTACTGCGGCCCCTTTTACTAAAGGTCCTCTGTTCGCTGCAGTCCTCCAGTAAAGTGCTACATCTCAGTTTTTATTTGCTTTACAACCAAGGATGGTTCAAGACCTAACAACTAGCTCGGTGCGCTAAAGCGATTCATTGCTACGCGAGGCAAGCCTAACCAAATTTGGAGTGACAACGCAACAAACTTTGTAGGTGCAAAAAATGAATTGCAGGAGCTAATTCGATTAGTTTTGAGCGACTCTCATTCTGCTGCTGTTAGTTAATATATTCTGGCTGAAAATATTGACTGGCGCTTCATTCCTCCTCGATCGCCCCACATTGCAGGATTGTGGGAGGCAGCAGTAAAATCGGCCAAGCATCATTTTTATCGCACAGTTGGAACTTCTTTGCTCAGATTTGAGGAACTGCGGACTTTAGTGTGCCAGATTTCTGCAGTCATTAACTCTCGGCCTTTAGTTTCGATTTCAGAAAGCCCTGGCGATCTAGACGTTTTGACTCCTGCTCATTTTCTTCTTGGTGGATCTCCTGAGGCACTGTTAGAGCCTTATTTAACTGCATTAAACAATAATCGTTTGGACGGCTGGCAACGTGTGACCCATCTTCAGCAAATCTTTTGGGCTCGTTAGCGTGAGAAGTATATGACCCTGCTGCAACAACGCTCCAAATGGCGCCTCGCAACTCGGCCTCTTCAATCAGATGACATGGTCCTTGTCAAGGATAAGAATCTTCCTCCAATGCGATGGCCGCTGGCCCGAGTGGTCGGCTTTATTCCAGGAAAGGATGGCGTATCTCGCGTGGCAGACCTAAGGACTTCTCCGGCAACATTCAAAGAGCAGTTAACAAGCTTTGCCTTCTGCCTATAGATGATGCTGTTGAAAGGGACTCTTTCAACGGGGGGAGTATGTCGGGAGCAGACAAATCCTTACAGTCAAATTAAAATGTAAACAATCGATTGTTATCCATTGCAATGAGATCACTGTAAACTCCAGCTGCCAGCATTAACTGCTCTCTCATTCTCTCGCGGTCTCGTCGTTGTTCTTTTTCTTTGTCGGTCACATAATTTTGTCAAGCTGGTTGTGGTTGCTCGTTGATCGGAAGAGAAATACATTGTCGTTGTCGTTGCCCCGCAATTTAAAACCAAATAAATATCTATTATAACGATTGAATTTGCGAGTTATTATTGGAATAAATAAAGCTGCCAAAGAGCTGACAGCGTCAACAAAATCCATTGAAAAATCATAATGGAAACAAACTTAGAATTTTCATCCTACCAAATAAAACAAGCCGGGTAGGGCCCAGATTCATGGAAAATTGGATTTATGGTGGATTATTAAAGTTCAGATTTTTCCACTTTTTTCGTTCAACAGAGTCCAAATTTATTTTTTATCAAAGGCGCCGCACACAGTGGCGAAAAAGCCAAAAGTCTGCCTTAAATCAGCGGAGCCTTACAGCGACCATCTTTTGATAGGATATTGTTAAAGGCAATTAAATATGTAAAAAAACATATTAAGGTAAAATTTAAGATGCCTGGCATACAGTACATAAACTGTCTGCCTAAAGTCGTCGCAACTAGAACTTGAACCAGTTGGACTAAGATTGCATAGCCTCTGTTGAATGCAAAATTAGTAAAACTTGATACTGATTTTATTGAATAAACTTAACGGTATTTATAGGTAAAAAGTGCTTAGGTTAACAGAATAGGTATAAAGCAATGTGTTGGTTATTATGTATGATTGGTAAATCCGCTAATGGGAGCAAACCCAGTTACAATTCAGCAGAATAAGCTTGTGCCAATAAGTGGGTCATTGATAATGTTGCTGACGGCTTGACCCAATATATGATACTTCAGTGCGCTGACTGATAACTATTGCTGCAACTGAACATTCTCCCGGCCGTTGAACAAGTGTTTAACCATCGCTAATGCTGAACGCAGAACTGCGTGGGGTAGGTTCAGGTGATGGCTGCTCGTCGTTCTCTTGGTTGTTGACGGTCCGTTGTCGTGGCTTCCAGTTGACAAATCGCCTTCGGAGATTTATTACTTTCTTCCTTTTTGGGACCTCTTCTGAAACCATTGCTCCTTCGATAGAACTGTTAGACCGCTTTGTCGATACTTCTTCTTTAAGAAGTGGTGCAAGCCGCGTGATTGGTCGCTGAAATACGCCAGACGCAGTTTTTACGTCTACTACACGTACGTAATTATCTTTATCAGGATATGTTTTTACTACTTTTTCCATAGGCCAACTCGTCTCCGGCAGGTTATCTTCCTTTATTAATAGAAGTAGCCCTTCCTGGCCGTTCTGCCACATGGTCTTCCATTTGCTGCATTTCCATGCCTTAGGCATAGTACCTTGGTCCAGTGTTGCCCCCAGGTCTGAAGAAGGTTCAGAAGGTAGCAGTTCCCTGTCGCCTTGCACTCGCGAGAGTGTTTTCGATAACTGTTTTTTAGCTGGCTTTATTGGCAGTTGAAATGTTTCTTTGGTTGATTCGGCTGCACAACTCTTTAAAGACTTGTCTTCTGGACTTGGAATTGTTCCTGCTACATTCCATCCGAACATGGTATTCTAAAGGATGGGTCCTCCCGCCTTTGTATGCTGCTGATTAGGCAGTAATAAGGAATAATAGTGCTCTGCGCCGATAAGCATATCAATTTTTCCTGGCGTATTAAAATCTGGGTCTGCCAGAGATATGACGGTTGGAATATTAAAGCTGGAAGACCTTATTTCGTGGGCTGGATGATCAGCCATAATCTGGGGAAGCACAAAAGCTTCTATTTCTTCCATGAAGTCATTGTACAGGGACTTTACTCGTATTTTAACTTGGGAACGGCACATTTTTGTACCGCCGCCAACACTTCCAAAACGGACTAAAGTCTTGTGTCTTTTTAACGAAAGCCTTGATGCCATTAGTTCAGAAATCAAATTCACCTGAGATCCTGAATCGAGTAGTGCTCTGAGTTTCACCTCTCTTCCGGATTTGGTTTCTACTGCCACTTTTGCTGTGGCTAGTAAGATGTTGCGGTAAATAATTGCTGCGCCTACAACAAGGTCTGGCGTATCTGTCGGATCTCCCAAATCGGATTCCAAATGCAACATCGTATTGTGTTTTTTATCGCATTTAAAACATGTCCGACTTTGACAGTCTTTCGACTTGTGGTATGTGCTAAAACAATTTATACACATTTGCTGGTTCTGTACCCAATTCAATCTCTCAGATACAGCCTAAGATCGGAACTCATGGCTTCAGAATGGAGGGTGATTTCCTCTTTTACAGAATTCCCATGAAGCTATTTTTTCGCTTGTTGTCGACGCACAAGTTGAGTTTTTTGGGTGTCTATTAAAAGATTTTTCTGATATTCCTGTGATTAGGACTCGGATGCGCTGGTCCAGAAAGCTGAGCAGTGTGTCGAGACCCTGTAACTCTCGGGACCCATCTAACGACTGCTCGTATAGGGCTCTGCTTGCAAGATCAAACTTTTGCTTGATGATGGCAATCAATATTGTATCTCAACTTGATACATCGATGCCCAGTCCCTTTAATGATGCTAGAGACTCGATAGTTGTAATAAACAACTCTTTTAATGACCTTGGATCGTCACCTACTGTGTTTTGATGCAGGAAGTGATAGAGAATCGTGTCTGCTACATGTCGGGGATTGTTTTAGGAATCAACTTATATACCCCATGCGCTGAGGTAATTTTCTTTCTTAAGTTCGATGTGTCTTATCAATCTTTCAGCCTATCCAGTTACAGTGGCTTTTAGGTACCACATTTTCCGTACCGTCGGCATATTAGTATCATGGACCATGCATTTGAATAAATCAATAAACTGAGTCCATTTGAATAGATCCCTATCGAATTTGGGGATGCTGACTCTGGGCAAATGCATATCTTCGTTGCTGGAAGATAATTTGAATTTCCTTTTCAAGTTTTAGGAAGGATTTCATATCATATCCTCTCGTGCTTGGATCATCATATTCTTCATGTACAGAGAAATGGATCTCTTGAATTTGTGCCCATAGTGATTTTATCAAATCACTTGTTATGGTCTGAATACTCTCTCAGAGCGCGCTTAATAGAAGCAGATATCACCCTTTGTCGGCGACATGCTGATATAAGTTTCTGGGACTCTATTATGGGCTACTGAATGCTTGCAGGGTCTGGATTTACCTCGGCTTGGTTTGTTGATTGTTACATGTCGTCCCGTATGATAGCTTGATATTTGTCGTATGACTCACGACAGTCGTTGTAGAACTTCATGTATTCCGTAGTTTTATATTTTTGAGGAATCTTGAGATCATTGCTTGTAAATCGATTCCAAGCGTCACGACTACGGTTAATCTGGTTTGATAATAATTTGGACCTGATTTTCTCTCCAATGAATCTTTTTTGAAGTTGATTATAAATTTGGAGATTTCTTGACTGATTTTCTTTTGCACGTCTAGTGCTTCTGTGACTGCTTGCTCATCCATGTCACTCATATTTATTACCTTGTGCTTAAAACTTCTGACCCGCTGGGAGTGTTTTATTTGCTTGTATAGCTGGATACTCTCCTATTCGCAACCGAATTGGTCAAAGAAGCTTTTAACTTTTATGAATGATTTGGATTAATTTGATGATAGGAACTGTGGTGCTGAATTCTCGTACTCTGAGAATGTTTGATTCTGGTTTCAAAGTCTCACCTGTTGACAACTTCCAGAATGTGTCCGGGATTGGATGATTTAAATCCGTTTACCGGGATCACAAACGATTTTATCAAATCGTTAACAAAGCTGGTCGCCTTGTTGACCAGTCTTCCAACTTCCTGAGTCGACTATGCTCAGGTGTCCTTAATCTGTCGCCTTGTTGACGACTTGGGCAAAATGACTCGTATGGGAGATATCTCCAACGTTGTGTTCTAGGGTGTGATCTCTTGGTGAGATCGCGTCGGGGTCACCAAAATGTTTATTGCTTGGCTTAGATGCCTGGCATACAGTACATAAACTGTCTGCCTAAAGTCGTCGCAACTAGAACTTGAACCAGTTGGACTAAGATTGCATATGAGGATCTGAAGACTAGAGCGACAGCCTCTGTTGAATGCAAAATGAGTAAAACTTGATTGTGGGAGTCAAAATTGTTACTGATTTTATTGAATAAACTTAACGGTATTTATAGGTAAAAAGTGCTTAGGTTAACAGAATAGGTATAAAGCAAAGTATTGGTTATTATGTATTATTGGTAAATCCGCTAATGGGAGCAAACCCAGTTACATCAGCAGAATAAGCTTGTGCCAATAAGTGGGTCATTGATAATGTTGCTGACGGCTTGACCCGATATATGATACTTCAGTGCGTTGACTTATAACTATTGCTGCGACTGAACAGAGACGTTTCCGACCCCATCAATAGGGGAGTCGATATAGCCATGTCCGTCTGTCCGCCTGTTTCAATACCGTTTGCGAACTCAGCTCAAAATCTAGCGATCTAAAACTTTCATAGTCGTCCTAAAACATGTGTACGCCGATCAAGTTTGGAAATCGACCCGATCAGACGTATATATCCTATAGCTCCCATAGGATCAATCGGATATAGCTTTCAAAAAAGTGCCTCGGACGATTCGTCGGCGCCGCCATCCGAGCGGGATGTATCACGCTCCTTGGAGCGCCATGTGGATGCGGCGGGCTTTCAACCGCTCCTTATCGAAGTTGATTCTCCTCATCCGAGGAGGCCTCCCCAGTCTCGTCGTCGTCATCCGACAGGAGCGACACCACGGATCCGGGGTCGTCCGGTCGTCCACTAATTCCTTGTCCGGAATCTCGCCGCGGTCCTCCTCGCTTTCCGCCAGCGACGGAGAGCGCGACGTCAGGATTGTCGAGCACAGCTCAAAATAGGATTCGGGGTCCTGCCTCCAAGTCGCTGCTGGCTGTTCCCTGACGCCGCCTTCTTGTACCTCGGCTTCGTGCTGCTGATGGTGGCTCATGTTGCTTTCTTGATGGTGAAAATTCGAATAGACAGATTCAATCTGCTCTCTTCTCCTCGACACCTCGGTTTTCCGCCGCGCTCCTGTTCCATTATTACGCCGGACTTGTACCGGTAGCGGGAGCACCGGTGGGCTCTCGCGCTCCTGCATGTGAATGTGCTCGTATATCCGTGTGAGTTGCATGTGTTGTGCCCGTTTCGATACTCCGTATCGTCCTCTCTTTTCCCGCTAACGGAGAGTACTGTGCTCTTCCGATGTCGTGATTGTTTCACTTAGTTCATTTCCGATCTATATTCCTGGATTCAGGTCGTGTGTACTGTTTTTACCTTGCCACGTTGTGAACGTTGTGATTTTAAACGGCCCATCGAATTTTGGGGCCAGTTTCGCCGCGAAGTCCTCTAATGCCTTGGACAGGTGGTGCTCCTTGGCCAGGCCCTGTCTCCAATCTTCGGTTTCCATGGTCGCCTTCTAAGATTATAGGGACGCGCCTGATTCTGCGCAGCCCTTTCCATGTTTCTCCTGACCAACTCGTAGATCTCCTTCAGCTTTTCTGAGTTTTCTGAGTTGTCTGCTCGTCGTACAACGCGTTTGGGAGTCTCGGCTCTCTATCCTGCGTAGTGAATGCTGGAGAATAGCCCGTTGTTTCCGCCACACTTGTATTCACAGCCAGTCGTAATTCTGGCTACTTTTCATCACACTTCCTCTGATCGGCTGCAGTGAAATGCGCGATCATGGTTTTTACGGTTCTGTTCGTTTTCTCCGTCGGGTTTTCTTGTAGCGTGTACGGGGCTGTGTAACGAACTGATTTTGTATGTATGCTCGCTACGAGATTCGTGCGGCTAGCTCAGAGAAGTTATGTGTTCGTCCCACCAAATTTATATAAACGTGACCGCCCAGTAGATCAGTGAGAAAGCACAGAATTCACGGGTTTGAATTGGGTTTATTGCGGTTTTGATTACAGCGGCTTGATGGCTCGGTTGGTCTTGGTGTCGCCACTCGTGGTCCTCGGTGTCTCCTCGTGATGTACCTCTCTGCACGTCGATGCGTCGCCTTGGTGATCGACTGCTTCGTTGATTCCGTGCCTCGATCCTGTAGCTCCCTGTAGCTCCTTGTGGACGCTCGGCGATGCTCGTCTCTGGTGCGTCGACTCGACGACTACTCGTAGCGCCTCGGACTCGCAAGGAGATCAGCCGTGCGGGCTTAGGGAAGCGTCACCGTTCTCAGACTAGGGTGAACAGGTGCTGCGTTCTACAGGACAGCGCCTATAAACCCACAACCGCCTGTCCCTGGCTCTGTCCCGGATGGTCCCACTAGGCTATTGCTCGGATCGCGCTGACAGTCTAGGTGGTCACCTGGAAGCTGCCTAGTGCTTTACCTTGCTTTTCGCCTGGTGTAAACGAACGTTCCACCCTGGCCTCACCCGCTAGCTCGTTCGTGACGTTTCCGCGCAGCTCGATGTCCGTTGCTCTGCTCCTGGATGCGCTGGTTGCGAGGTTGGACGTAGCGTGGCTTCTGGTACTTGGGGTTACGGCTACGCCAGTCCCGGGCTCGTAGAACCGTGGGTCTCTCTAGGACAGCGCCTTGAAGTGACAAACGGCCTGTTCTCTCTAGGACAGCACCTTGAGCTGACAACTGGCCTATTCTCTCTAGGACAGCGCCTTGAAATGATAACCTGCCTACGGCTCGCCCTTTCTGGCTGGTCGCGCCAGGACCTGTTCGATTTCCACTTGACGGAGTGGGCTGACGCCGGGATCCGCCAAAGTAGTGTTTGAAACAAGGCACCCTGGGTTTAAACCGCTCCCGTCCCGAGTTTACGATCTCTTGTCGCAGGACTTCACTGCTCGACTCTGAGGGACACGCCAGGCGTAATGCGAGGCTTGAGTCGTACAGGAGTAGAAACAGTTCGCCTTGACTTAGCCGTGTGATGCCCTCTGGACCTCAGCTACCTGTGTCTCAATTCGGCGATTCCTGATGATCCAATCCCAAACGTCTCGACGTAGCGATCTTGCTCCTTGAAGGCTCCCACGGCGCTGCTTCCGACGACTTGACTTGTGTTCTCACTTATCTTGACTGATCTTGATCGGTTGACTGATCTTGATCGACTGATCGTGATCGACTCCCTGCTGCCAGCGCCCGGCGGCTTTATATAGGGCCTCCGGGTACCGTTATTTCCCTTGCGCGCTCTGCCCGCGGCATCTCTCCACTCCGGGTCCAAAGTCCGTAGTCCCTATTTGACCCACTTGTCCTTCACGCACGGCCTTAAATTGTTGTTCTGCGTGCTGCTGCCGTCCCGCCGATTCTTTTGTGGCATGTGGCACGCCTGTGTGCCGCTCCGTTGCTGAGATGTGGCACTTGTCCTCCTGGTCCAAAGTCCACGGCAGAGTCCAAAGTCCGGTGCAGTTCCGTTATTTCCTTTTGCACACACGGTACTCTGGCTCTGCCCGCGAAGTCTCCACTCTCTCACTCTCCGCCATAACTCTCCAAACTCTCTTGTCAGAGTTCTCTCTCCATTCTCTCTTTGCCGCGCCGCTACTACGCTAATTCGCCGTAACTGGTAAGCGGCCGGCCATCCGCAATTATTGTTGCTTTCATTTGTGGGAAGTTATTCAACTCCTCACAAACTTGTGTCGAGCACCCAGCTCCTGCATGAACTTCTTGAACGCTTTGCTCGTGAACTAAACGCCGGTGTCGGTTATCTGGATTTTTGGTACCCCGTGCCGTGAAATTATCCGTTCTCTGATGGCCTTTTGAAGGGTTTCCGTGGTTGCCCTCCGCATGATCGGTCCACTTTGAGAATCGATCCACCAAGACTAGTAGCATCGAATTCCCGTGTTTTGACCGTGGCAGGGGGCCGACGGAATCGGCGCATACCGTAGCCCATGGCTCCTCCGGAATCTGTGTTAGCGTTTTTCCGGCTGCCTGGAGTTGGTTAGGCTCGTAATATTTGTTAATTTTATAAATGCATCTTTAGCTGGATTCTGAAAAATAATTTTCAACTTTGGAAAGGATTTTGGAAAAGAAGTTTAGATTAGTTTAATGTGCGACCAAGTCTATATTGTAGCCATATCAATACAGAATCCATAGGTGTTAGTCGCATTTTGCACTTTTCCGCGCCCATAGGCCAAAATTCAAAAAATCAACAGTACCAAAAATTATCGATAAGTATACAAATTGTCTCAAAAATGAAGAAGCTTCTTAATGGCAAGACGGATTTTTCTGGAAATCTAACTGGACTTACTAAAAATAGAACTCAAAACGTGAACAATTGTTCAATTTTGCAGCGTAGTGGCGTTATTTTAGCACTTCGTCAAAACAAAGTTGCATTTTAAAGTGGTCAAACGTTCGCAAGAGAGGTCCGAATTAGTTTATTTAAAATTAACTTTAAAGTTTCAGGTATTTACTTTAATAAGTTATTTTTGTGAAATTAATCTGTTTGATTTGTTATATTTTGTGTATGTTTGATTATTAATCCTTTATTTATGTATTATGTGAACGTCATTTTCATGTTTAAATAGACTTTTAGATATGTTACCCCCCGATCCCCCCTTTAGGAGTGTTATCAGTGTATTTGTCAATGTTTGAAGGTAATAAAAACGTTAAGTGTAGCTGCTAATACTTGCTAATTTGTGTGTGTTCATTAATTAACTTATGCTGTCTTATTGTTTTCAGGGTCAAATTTGCGACGCAGAATTTACACTTCAGCGTTTACTTTTAGGTTTGCTGCCGCAGTCTCCTGAACCCCTCTTTTAAATTCTGCATGTGCTCTTTTGTGGTCCGTTCGGTGACGATAATGTCGTCTTAATACGCAAAGGCATGCCGTCCAACGCTCTTTGGAATGTCGCCGATGCAGAGTGTAGTCCGAGTGGCATGACTCTCCATTGGAATAGATCTTTTTACATAGGCTGCGAAGGCTGTGTACTGTCAGCTGGCCGCCTTCAACGGTATTTGCCAGTATCCGTCTTACAGGTCTAAGCTTGTGATGTACTTGGCATCTCTCTGATGGTCCAGGATGTGGATTATCATCGGCATCGGATACGCGACCTTCACGGACTTCGTTTCCCTGTTTTCTTTTTGACCATGACGATTGGTGATCGAAGAGCCGATTGCTTTATACAGCGAGTAGCTCGTCGACCTTGGCGTTGATTTTCCCTTGCATCTTGGGATTCTTTAAATAATACCTTTGTTTGACCGGCTGATCATCTTTCATGATAATTTTGTGCGCAGCTACGGTCGACGTTCCTCGTATATCCTCCAAATTTGTCAATTTTGTTTTTAGGAATTCACCTATGTCCTCCTCCGTGAATTCTTATGGCGTTTCCGTGACCGCGACGGACAGTGATTCCTCTGTGCAGCTTTGTTCCCTGTCTCTTGGTGGTATTGCCACCCTTAGACAAGCGCATTCCATTTTGCTCCTATTGTGGACAGGCAGTTCCATCCTAGCACTAGGGCGTCTATGATTCCAAGGGGGATCAGCAACTGCATTACCACAGTTCTTGTGCCGAGTCCTATTCCTATTTCCAGCTGCGAGGTGATGCTCCCGCACCGTCCGTCTCCCATCCGCCTTCAGGTCGCCCATTAAATTTAAACCCTAGTTGGACATCTTTCACATCTTCGGCACGCTGTCGCCTATATGTAGCCTCTCCTTCCGGCGTCCGCCCTTTGGTCCTGTGGACCTCACCTCCAGGGAGCATCTGTGCCGTCCAGGCACCTTTTCGTGCGGCTGCTGGGTGGGCGAACTCTCTCCACTCTGTTCCCGGGTGTTCGAACTCCCGTCGTGCAACTACCGGGTGTTGGAACTCCCTCCGCACAGCTGCAGGGTGCTTCAACTCTCTTCGTCCGGCTACAGGGTGCACCCTGGCCTGTGGGGTGTTGGCCTTCTCGAACTCCTTTGCTGGTCCAACTCCTCCAATGCCATCAGAGTGTCCAGGTCCTTGAACTCGTACGGACGAATGAACATACGTAGTGCCGGTGTGCTGTTCTCGATGATTATTTCCAGGACCTCCCTTCGGGACCTACCCAGGAGACGCATCAAGGTCTGCATGACTACCATGTAGTCTATTAAAGTCTCACTGTTGGCTTGTTTCCTCTGCTTGGCTTGATCCGCTAGCTTCAGTATGAAACCCCTGGGTAGAAATAGTTCCTGGAAGCTCCATGTGAAATCCCCCCAGGTTTCCCAGAAACTGTTGTTGGCGATGAACTATTTCAAGGCTCTTCCCTGCTGGAGTTTTGGCATTGCTCTGGGGACTAAGTTGATGTCGAGCCCGTACGTCACGGCTGACCACTCGACTTGTTCCAGAAATTCCAGGGGCTTTTCGTGGCCGTCGTACCTAAAGTTCCACTCTCGGACCGGCTTCCCCACCTTGGCGTAGTCCGGCACTTCAGTTGTTGCCCTGTCCTTCATTTCTCCCTTTTCCCTTTGTGTGGAGTTTTGTCGCTCCTGTCTTCCGGCGTCCATGAGGCTTTGTACGCAGGCTGCTCACCAAGTCCTCTTTGCTTGTGAGTTTTACTTCGGGAGTCTTCTTTCCGTATTCCCTTTCAAGCGCTTTCGCTCTCAAGCAGCTGTCTCCGGTTCTTGGATCGCGCGGTCGTTGAACTCCGACAGTGCCTTTCTCATGTCATCCACGAGACCCGGCGGCTGCGATGGCGGGAAAGTCATCCTTTTTGATGTTGAACAGTCTAAGTCGTGACTGACCCATCTCTTTCTTGCTTCCTTAATCAGGACAATCACGCTTGGGCGTGATTCAGAAAAGACCCCTCTTCTTAATGCAAACAATGGGACTCTGTTAAATTTGAGGTTATGGTCTAAAAAATCAAATTACAGAAATAGTGGCGATTCAAACTAGAGCCCTGCACGAGTAAACAGCTCTGAGCTAGAGCTTGTTTGTTTGGTTGTGACTTTCGAGTCATAGCTCATGGGATTATCGAGTAAGCAAGTAACAGCTTCAAACAAGCTCATGTGCCTTACGGATACCTTTAAAACAGTTCAGTTCAAACAGCTCACAACAACAAAACAAACAAGTCAAACAGTTCAGCTTACTCGGACAGCTCGAACAGCCCGAACAGCTCACAGGGTCTAGTGTCAAATATTTCCGGTTAATAATGAATTTATCATAAGAGAACAAATACTTCGTTTGTCATTTAATGTTAAATTATTTAGATGAAGATATTGTAATATTCTTTTATGGATAGACAGGATGGTCATAAATCCTGAAAATATGATCCTCAATGGATCTTAAGAACCTCGGAATTTCGGTTACAAGAAACTATCGAACCCAACAATGCCTTGCCCATTCTTAAGCTATCGCGGTCCATCGAGGATAACTTTTCAAAATCATGACCAATCTTCAACAATACATACGTTGCATTTTCATTAGCTGAAGAATTCGCGGAAAACTAAAAGTATACATAGTATGGCTTAATGTAACGAATATGCGATAGAATATAAAATTATTTTAAGGTATTGATGTACATACAGAACAAGAATTTAATTTTTCAGCTCTGTTCCTTCATAACATTTTGTAGCTCTCTTCTTACATAACATTTCTCAGTAATGTTCCTACATAACATTTTGTAGGTATGTTCGGATACTTGATCTACTATACATGATCTATGAGCTACTATACTTGTTTTCTTTCGATCAAACAAACAGCTCAACGTAAAAATTTTTGAGCTGAGCTACTTGATCCGAAAATTTCTGTGAGCTGATTTACTCGAACTGTTTTCCTGATATTTGAGTCAAAGGGCATTTCGAGTATACTCGTGCAGGGCTCAAATTCAAGCCATATACATTTTAACAACAAATAAATGATCTTCAAATCAAAAAGGGATTCAGAAGTGCATTTCGCTGGACTCACTTTGTTGCTCCATTTCAATATTTAGTTTTCTTACAAAAATGTACGTGTAAGACATCTCCCTTTAACAATCCTTTATAGGAAAAACCCCGTCCGATTTTTACCGTTTAAGCACACAAACCGATTTTGGCGGGAGCAGAGGAAAGGAGGGGGACAGCAGAAGCCACCGTCCGTAAGCTTGCGAAAGAAAAATAAAGACCAAAGTTTGCACAGTGCAATATAATGCACAAATCGGGCAATTCAATGGAAAAATATAGCGGTCAGTAAAGCAACGAGAGAAAGATATGAACCCAAGAGCTGACGCTAGCTAAATCCAAATGTTTAGTCTCAATGTTGCTCAACATGACCAACGACCAACAAATCAAGCAGTACTACAGTTTGGTAACAGTACCAGGCGTCCAGTTGTGCAACTGGACGCCACGGCAGATAATAAGTGCTGATTCTACATAGTCAATGTCAACGGTTGACTCGATGTCTCGCTGACCCGCCAAGCAGTCAGCACATTATGCAGTGTCAGCCGACCCAACTACGCTAACTGCTACCATAATCAAAACATATTGACCTACTCCAGAATACAACCCATTCCAATAGTCTTTACATTTGACTTCCGTGTTATTCAAGTAGTATATAAGCTTGTACCAACTTCAGAATAAATCAGTTATCATCTCATCTTATAACTCCGTGGTTCTACTTTCTGACCTCCGGGAAGGGACCTCTTTACATATATTGATCCACAAGCCACGCTTAGGATCAAACACCAAAAGTGGGCCAGTTAGCTAGAGCCAGAGGAAATGAGTAGGGGAGAGTAGGGTAATGTGACGAGTAGGGTAATGTGACGAACTCGTCGAATCTCATATATGACGTCACGACAAAAATTCCAAATAAATGTAGTCGTCTCCCCTTATCGTGTCGACAATGTTTTTACAGTAATATTAATAAGAAGTCCCGTAATTTGTTCGTGAGGTAATTTTCGCTAAAAGTGTGGTACGCAAACTAGCAAACATATTCAGTTTACTTGTGTTTCAGCAGTGCCAGAGCAAAGATGAGTGGAAAATAAAATCAGACAAATATATGCACGTATGCATAAGATCTTTATCAACAGATTTTGGTACTTTGCGTTTTTTTCTTTTGCGCCGTTTGAGAGGGACACCGTTTTTGCTACAAGTCTACCTTGTAGGGTAGGTAGGTAGGTAGGTTAACCCGGACGGCCCTCACGGGGCCACGCATAGGCCAGTATGGCCCTTAGTTGTCCGGTTGATGCGCATGAACCTTGAGACAAGTTAAGAGGTTTTTATGTCCATAAGGATCGAGGTGTTTTTGGCGAA
>JBAMCJ010001065.1:0-55277 GCA_037075205.1 Drosophila prostipennis | reverse complement strand
ATTTGACAGCACATACATAGGAGTAGATAATAAAATAAAAAAACGGTTTTATTGGTATAAGAAATCCAATAAAATATCTTCATGAAAACGCTTTAAACCGAAATTAAAGCATACAATGAACAATAGATTCAACAAATAGTTAAAATTAGTTCCATTTAAGATTTAATTCTCAGAATTGTTTTTTCATCAGAGAAATTGTGAAAATTTTGGGAGATTCGACTTTGGCGTCGAATTCCAAAGACATGGGCAATGGTTCACAATACGGACTATTTTTTACGAATGCCGAGATGTATTGAGAGTAGGTTTCAGCGAAAATAATTGAGGTAAGTCCAATTATATTGGCCACGTAATTCAAAATGTCGACAAACATCGGTTTTTTGTATTCTTAGCTATACCGCGGAACCTGTAGGTGATGGAAAATAATTTTGTATGGGACTTTTACTCAGGAGCACCAAAATATCATGGAAAACTTGAAATGGTTCGTGGAAATTTTTGGCTGTGTACCTGTGTAATCGTATTATATAAACGGCATGATACAATGAGTGTTAGAGACAAGATGTGGGCGTGGCAGAGGCGTACTTACAAACCGGCAAAGTCATAATTTATAAACAAATCCATTTTTTTCTGACAAAAATAAATAAAAAGAATTTTTGATTTTGTTTTGCTTTAATTTTAAATTAAATTAAAAAAAAACACATTTTTGTAAAAAAAATTATTTTTAAAATTAAATATCTAAAAATAAATTAAAACTTTTTGTTTTGGTATCAAATCAAACTAATTTTCAGTTCAAACAATTAAAAAAAATAAAATAAAACGTATATTTCATAAAAATTAAGAACACAGTATGGGATTTGCTGAAAAAAGGTCTTGAACAACATCTGGAACCACGTCTTTTTAACTTTGTTGGGCCACTATTGAATCATAAGAAAAAACATTAATATAATTTTGAAGTATTGACCTTTCTTGAAGTGTATTGATAGTGGGAAAGGATAGTGAATTTAAAAAATAATTTTAAAAATCCTCAGTGTTCAAGTCAACCCAATCGCCCAAAGTTAATTCCGTAAGCCGCGCATTGTTACGTTACAACTCGCGCAACTTCATAAGTGATGCGCTGCTCGACGTTCACCTAACGACACACGCACACTTGCATCCGTAGACACGGCAGTACCCAGCGGGAAAGTGAGAAGTTGGTTTTTAGAGTACTGAAAATCCTATTTTTTTAGCAGGCAGTTGTGAGGGAATAGAAAATTTCGGAGCGCTAAATGGGGTGGGTTTTTTGAATAGCATCAATTTCAGGCCACTTATGCGCTGTAAGATTTCTGTGTCACCCCGATTATAATATTTTTTAACAAAAAAATTCCCAACTTATAATAGTCCAAAATCCTATGATTTACACCAAAACCAAAAGCCATGTTCTCGCATTTATCTTAACTTGTTAGTATTTTTAAAATACGTAGACAAAATATTAATAATTTTTAATCAAATAAATTAACTTTAATATAGTTATTAAGTTATTATTATCATAATAATTATTGATGGTTTTAATTTATTTTAGTCAATAACAAAACTCGCCGTGGCACACGGCATGAATAAGATTGTGTGCCAATTTGATTTCAAATCCATGTTACGCGACTCCAAAGCTACAACCTAGATATCGTAAAATATTTGTCGGGGAATTGAAGTCATCCCCGTGCAGGTCGTCGTTGTTGGTCGCTTTATCGTCCGATTTCTTATGTTCCATACTCGGTCCTGGCGGATGCAGCGAGTCTTCGTTGCCTTTGTTGCTCATCGTTGTCTCTTAGAACTTACAGCTCGGAACTCTTAGACTTACGCGTGACCCTTTCACGCCGGAAACCAGAAGGAGAAGGAAAGAGACCAGATCTAGCAACGCATACGAAGCCACACACAGCCCCAGTTCGCAAAACTGTGTCTCCATTCTACCAAGACTAGTATTTACCAACACCACCCAACCACCAGTGTTGTGTATATAAGCATTATCAGTACTTTTTCATTATCATTAGAAAAATAATGCTAAATAATTAAATATTTTTGAAAAAGTAATGCTAATGAAAATTCAGTTCATTATTTTTTGAAAAAGTAATGCCAATTGAATAGCATTGCATAACTTTTCAAAAAAATAATGCCAATGAAAAAATAATTCATTACTTCTGGCATAAGTAATGCTAATGGAAAAATATTTCATTACATTTGAAAAATTCAATTCTAATGCTTATTTTTCAGTAAAAATATAATGGTAATTGAACATTTTCTAAATAAATAGAAAATATCAGACATTTTTAAATGAACGTAGCTTTGTGACTTCTTAAAGGAAATCAAGCTGAAGCTATGCTTAATTTAATTTCGTTAATTGGGGCTTTTCAAGAATTCGCGCTTTTTTATATCCATCTCTAAATTGTCCCATAACAACATTGGATCACAATTTTTATAGCCAATTCTCTTCTAAAGAATTCGCTGTTTTCCGATATCCACTTTAAAAGTTCCCAATAAAACATAGGATCCAAACTTAAAATGACATCAATGGCCCATCCTCATCTGAAGATTTCGCGGTTTTTCTATGTCCACCTCAACAGTTCCCAATAAAACATAGGAACATAGAAACTTAAAATGACATTAATGGCCCATCCTCTTCTGAAGAACTCGCGGGTTTTCTATGTCCACCTCAACAGTTCCCAATAAAACATAGGAATATAGAAACTTAAAATGACATTAATGGCCCATCCTCTTCTGAAGAACTCGCGGTTTTTCTATGTCCACCTCAAAAGTTCCCAATAAAACTTAGGAACATAGAAACTTAAAATGACTTCAATGGCCAATCCTCTTCTGAAGAACTCGCGGTTTTTCTATGTCCGCTTACTTGTTTTCACTCGGCAGTCAATATGACAGGAGGAGCTCTTTTGAGGTGGACATAGAAAAACCGCGAGTTCTTCAGAAGAGGATTGGCCATTGAAGTCATTTTAAGTTTCTATGTTCCTAAGTTTTATTGGGAACTTTTGAGGTGGACATAGAAAAACCGCGAGTTCTTCAGAAGAGGATGGGCCATTAATGTCATTTTAAGTTTCTATGTTCCTATGTTTTATTGGGAACTGTTGAGGTGGACATAGAAAAACCGCGAGTTCTTCAGAAGAGGATGGGCCATTAATGTCATTTTAAGTTTGGATCCTATGTTTTATTGGGAACTTTTGAAGTGGATATCGGAAAACAGCGAATTCTTCAGAAGAGAATTGGCTATAAAAATTGTGATCCAATGTTGTTATGGGACAATTTAGAGATGGATATAAAAAAGCGGGAATTCTTGAAAAGGCCCAATAAACGAAATTAAATTAAGCATAGCTTCAGCTTGATTTCCTTTAAGAACTCACAAAGCTACGTTCATTTAAAGGTCGGATATTTTCTATTTATTTAGAAAATGTTCAATTACCATTATATTTTTACTGAAAAATAAGCATTAGAATTGAATTTTTCAAATGTAATGAAATATTTTTTCATTGGCATTATTCTTTTGAAAAGTAATGCAATGATTTTTCATTGGCATTACTTTTTTTAAAGTAATGAATTCAAATTTCATTGACATTACTCTTTTAAAAGTAATTCATTATTAAGCATTACTTTTTTGAATTATAATGAAGCCCGATTTCATTAGCATTACTTTTTTTAATGATAATGAAATTACCAATTCATTACAAAAGTATTTCATTGGGCACAACTCTGCCAACCACCCATGGTCATACCTTAAACACCGGGCGGCAACACTACTACTAATTTGACCGCAGCTGTATGCTTTTATGATTTTTGACTATGTTTTCTAAAATTTGTTTCTCCGTTAATAAAAATCCTAAAATTATTCTAAGTACGGGGTTTGAAAGATAAAGAGTGCATCTTTTAAAAAACTTTAACATCGAATCAAACCATGAATCCGTTTGCTTTTTTCGAACTTTGAGGTCCTTTTGCTAAGAATCCTTGCGTCGGGGAACTTTTTGGAAAACGCAGTTTAACTTAGGAATTCGTAACGAATCCAAAAATATATCATCCATCGAGGTAAATTTAAAAAGCATTAAAAATGCTGCACAGTGTTATTAATCCTTTATTTATGTATTATGTGAACGTCATTTTCATGTTTAAATAGACTTTTAGATATGTTACCCCCCGATCCCCCCTTTAGAAGTGTTATCAGAGTATTTGTCAGTGTTTGAAGGTAATAAAAACGTTAAGTGTAGCTGCTAATACTTGCTAATTTGTGTGTATTCATTAATAAACTTATGCTGTCTTACTGTTTTCAGGGTCATATTTGCAACGCAGTCTGCTGCTCTTCCTTTGCTTTTGTGATGTTTCTTTTGTGTTCGTCATTTGTTTTGTAGACAATTTTGGATATTTTTTTTTCGCTCATTTTTATGTTACATTTTCAATGGGCGCTTCTTGTAACTGCGCATTTTCACGCATGTACATCTTTGATCTTTGGTGCACAGAAAGGGGCATAAATGCAGATAAAACTCTAAGAGTGACTAGTTTGGTAGAAGAAAGCATTAAAAACAAAGGATATGCAGTTGACATGATAAAACTTAAGAATTGCATTAGTTAAATTTGCAAAAAAAATTATTGCTTATTGGACTAAATACAAGCGTATTAAGAGTTTTATTGTTTAATATCACTCTATTTAACTTTTACAAATTTATATTAAAGATAATTTAAATATAAATATCTTGGATGCTAATAAGGAACTTTTAGCACTGTAACTTCACTGGAAGTATCTTTGCGCACCATCGCCACATAGAGTCTTCCGATGTAGCCAATTTTTTTACTCTATATTCTCAATATTTTTTTAGATTTTTGAGGAAAATTTCATAACGATATCTCAACGGGAAATATTTATGGCCGCGGCTCCATACAAGCCCAACCAGTGTGGAATGTTTTTTATAAATTATCAAATATATGATGCACGGTCACATCAGTTTCATTTCGTGAAATTAAAATTGAAAAAAGTGAAAATAGTTGTAGTGAGTGATAAAGTACATGTTGTCGTTTAATAATCTTTATTTTAGCGCTACAGAGGTTAGTACCACAGATATTTTCGCCATTAATAAATATCTATCTTCAACACAAATTCTGCATTTCAGTGTCAGTTCAAATGTTTTTAATCTTCACCAGTGGTAAATGGTGTGCGGTGTTCATTAAATGGTTGTATGAATAGTACTTCAGTACTAACTTAGTTGTTTAACTTAATCAAAATATTACATTTATTTCAGCCAGGCCGATTCTTCTTCTTGGGACCAGAACTGTTGCGCCTGCATTTGCCATATTTGATTTTTTCTTCTCATAGTTCCCAGTCAGCTACGCCACCTATATTCTCGATTGCGGAGCCGAAACTTCATCGCCCCGTCGACAATATCATTTCTAACCTGAAAACCCGTTTTGCTGGACTCCGAAACGCCACAACGGTAAGGTTACGTCATTAGTGCCAACGCCGCCAGACGCTCACGCCAATCGCTGAGTCTCCTTTGGTCTCATTCCGCCGTCACTACAGTGCTTTGGCTTTAACCTGCAAGTTCACTGTACACGCACACAGTAACCACGAGTGCCAATAGCAGTAGGAGGCGTTATCGCCGATCGAGAAGTTTAATCACCTCATAAACTGGCTCAGAGGCGCCGCCTTAGAAACCATCAAGGCGTATCAAGTCACTCCAGTGAATTACAGCAAGGCCTTAGTTCGCCTAAAGAGCAGGTACGATAATCCCACCATCGTATTCCTGGACAACATAGCGTCACTCTTCAAATTGCAAATTGTGACCACTGAAAATAGTGTACAGTTGCGCAGCCTGGTTGACAACGCATCATCGTTGTTTAACTCGTTGCGATCTTTAGGATCCAAAGCGCAGATAGCTCAAACGATGTTGATTGCTATTGTCATAAAAAAGGTAGATAAGAGAACCCGAAAGCTCTGGAATGAATCTCTCACGTTCGCAACCTTACCCTCTTGAAATGCCTGCTTAACCTTGATTGAGCGGCACTGTCAACACTTGGAGTCCTCCATACATCACATCGGCAATACGAATACGGCTCAAAATACATCCGGCAGAACGCGAAAACCGCAAGCTCCACGCATGGGCCACAGCTTTACGTGCTCCACGCAAACGTGTCCTATATGCTCTGGCAGGGATTATCGGATTTTTAGATGTTCGTGACTTCTAAACATGACGCCTGAACAACGCCTAGAATCTGTCCGGACAAAATCGGTGTGCACAAACTGCCTTGGAAGGGCTCATCATCCATCAAATTGTCCATCTTCAAATAGGTGCAAAATATGTTCACGGTGTGGTGCACTATGATTCACTTTGATCCGTCAGGACAGGAATCAAGAAGTCCTAGGCGGCCAAGTCCGACTAACGCGCCACCTCAGCACCATGTCGCTGAGGCCGTCACTCACGCACACGTGGACATCAACCACGACCAAATCATTCTGGCCACAGCCATAATTCTAGTGCAGGATGGTGTGGGCAACTACGTACCAGGACGTGCCCTACTGGACTCGTGCTCCCAAGTTCACTTCATGTCCGAAGACTTCGCTCAACAACTTCGTTTGCCCCGAAGCAAGGGACACATCGACATTCGAAGCATCGGTGATTCTTTCACCCGCATCAAGCATCGCACTTCGACCGTTGTCAAGTCACGATTGGGTGGAGCAGAGTTACCCGTCGAATGCTGTATAACCTCGAGAATCGCCTACCTACCTACTTCTTGGCACGGAAACTTTCTTCACCGCTTTGTCTATTGGCCAGATCAAGTTGGGTCCCCATCTCCGCATGTTGCAAAAGACGATCTTTGAATGGGCACTCAAGGCCATGCCGCCCAAGCCCATAGTTTCCTTTCATCAAAGGATTCAATAAACCTGAACTTGGAGCGCTTATGGCGCATAGAGAAAGTTTCTACTACGCTATTAACACTTACTCCAGCGCAAGCTAAATGCGAATCGATTTTCCAAAAGTCTGTCTGTCAAGTAGCGGATGGAAGACTGATGGTTGACCTTCAAGGATGATCCTAATCTGTTGGGGAGGTCTCTTGAAACAGCACGACTGAGACTTGCATCGTTGGAACGTAGCTTAAACCGAAACGCGATTTTGCGAGCCGAATACACGAAATTCATGGAAGAATATGAGCGCTTGGGTCACATGGAATTAGTAACCAGCCCACTCCACAGACCTACATTTCTATCAAAATCTGCCTAACGTACAAGGCAATCTGGACATGGACGTCGTATCTTCAGAAAAACGTAAATCAGACTTCCTTGCATCGACATCGCCTTCCAGAAATAGTGTCTTGGAAGCCCTCCACAACAAGGAATCACACCAGTCTGGCCTAAGACTGGTAGCATGGATGCTTCGATTTTGCGACCGATGTCGGAAGACAAAACCCTTCACTACGAGGTCACTTTTCCCACTGGAACTGCGAAGGGCCATGCTTTGCGTCGCGGAAATAACTCTTCATCGAGGAAATAACTCTTTTGCAAAAGGGCGCGCCGGTTCGTAGCCATCTTAAATTCTTATCGCCCTTCTTGCAGATCAGAGATGGATTCAACCTACTTCTCGTCGGAGGACGATTGGAACTCGCATCGATCCCAGACACTCACAAGCATCCCATATTGCTTCCCGCTAAGGATGTTGCTGTCGTCAACTACGTACGCCATCTACACCTGCGGAACTACCACGCTGGTCCAAGACTTACCCTGTCTTGAGAGAGACCTATCTACGCGTTCGAGGAAAGGTGCCCGCTAAAAGCTACATCGCAATATTTGTGTGCTTCGCCACGAAGGCGGCGCATATCGAAATCGTCGGAGAACTATGAACTGATTCGTTCTTGGGTGCTCTGAAGCGGATGATCGCCAGACGTGTGCTGCCTTCAGACATTTTTTGCGACAATGCGACGAATTTTGTAGGCGCGAGCAACAAGTTGCAAGACCTGAAGGACTTTTTCTTCAGCACCAAGAACCAGCAAGACATTACATCGTACTGTACAAATGAATTTGTTACGTTCCATTTTATACCTCCTAGGGCTTCACACTTTGGCGGCCTCTGGGAGGCTGCTGTTAAAAACGCCAAGAATCTCTTGTGCCGCAAGCTCAAGGATGCCCGACTGACCTTCGAGGAGCTCTCAACTGTCGCTGCTAAGACTGAGGCGATCCTAAACTCCCGCATCGGATCCTAGCGATTTGGCCGTCTTAACGCCTAGCCATTTCTTAACCGGGGACTCTCTTCGAGCACTTCCAGACTGGCCTGTCAAGGATGATCAACTCAACTGCTCTCAACGATGGAATCGTGTCAGCGCCATCAAGCAACACATCTGGAGGCGCTGGTGTACGGAGTATCTTCACGAGCTTCAGGCCAAATCAAACTGGACGACTGGATCTTCGAATATTGCAGTCAAAGAAATGGTCCTAATCCACGAAGACCATGTCCCTTCTCATCGATGGCTGTTAGGTCGCATTGAAGCAACTATACCAGGTCAGGACAACCACATCCGAGTCGCGGATGTCCGGACGTCGAAAGGAATTATAAGGCGACCGATTCACAAATTGGCCCGTTTACCAATTAATTTAAAGTAACTAGGAACTTTCAATGGGGCCGGAATGTTGGGCCACTATTGAATCGTGAGAAAAAACATTAATATAATTTTGAAGTATTGATCTTTTTTGAAGTGTATTGATCTAATTCGTTAATTTGAGCTGCGCTCTCAGTGATAAAGCTTAAGTTCACGCTCTCATGTGATTCACCACACTGGCCACGAAAGCTATTATACGATGTACGAATAGAGAGTTCAATTTTGGTACTACGACAAGACGGTTGTATTTGCTTCACTAACTTCCCTATCCCCCCAACTCTCTACAGTCTCATGTGAGTCAGGAAAACGCTCCTGCACCATCAAATAATCTTCTGTTGCCTTAAAGAGCTGAAATCGCAAACAGACGCAGCTGAAACTTTCCAAAAATCAAGAAGAATGTTCAAAAAACGTTTTAGGAAAGTATAAAAATGATATTATGATATATTTTCTTTCAATTTCCATCCAAAGTTGAAAAATGGACTTTTAGCAAATAGCGAAAACCCATGAGATGCAGATATCGAACCGTTGTTTGTTTTTACGTAGTTATACCCGTTACTCGTAGAGTTAAAGGGGTATACAATATCGTGCAAAAGTATGTAACAGGTAGAAGGAAGCTTTTCCGACCCTATAAAGTATATATATTCTTGATCAGGATCACTAGCCATGTCCGTCCGTATGAACGATGAGATCTCGGAAACTACAAAAGCTAGAAGATTGGCATTTTGCATGCAGATTCTAGGAGTTTCTACGCAGCGCAAGTTTGTTTCAACAAGGTGCCACGCCCCCTCTAACGCCCATAACCGCTTATATACGATTTTAAAAATGTAAATATTTCGGAAAAGTAAAAATGCAGTTTTGCTGTGCTTATCAATACCTATCGAAATGTAGATTTTTTAAATAGGACCATTTGTTAAAAAGTTATGGCTGATCAAAGTTTATATCTCTATCTCCCTCGCACTCCCTTTAGCTGAGTAACGGGTATCTGATAATCGGGGCACCCTAATATAGCGTTCTCTCTTGTTTATTACTAAAATTGGACAAAACGCGTTGCCCGCAGTCGCTTGTGACGTGTTGTTTTTTTGTAAACTACATATGTTTTTAAGCCACTAAAAGGGCCGCCACATGCTGAGAAACCGCCGAAACAAAAGTTCTCCATTATCCCATCCAACAGGCAACTCCACTCCGATCGCGACTCCATTCCCGATGTGCCGGCTATATACTTTTGCCTGCCAACCGACGAGAATCTGGACAGGATTCATCAGGACTTCTCGAACGGACTATAAGATGTGTACCACTTGAACTTCCTGGCTCCTATTACGCGCATCAAAATCGATAATCTGGCCGCCGCCGCCCTGCACGCCGGCTGCGTGACCAATATCCAGCGGGTGTGCAATCAGTATGTGAACTTCATCAGCCTGGAGGATGACTTCTTCGTCCAGAAGCACCAGCAGATTTCCAACCGTTTCACACGGATGGACTGTATGGAAAGAGGCTATTAGAGGCGGTGTGCCAATAACATATTAAAAATGGATGGAAAACCCAATAGAAAACTGCCTGCAGGAGTTGCGGCAATACATACCGCCAACAGCAAATTTAAAGCTTGCAAAGTTTTAAACGGCAATACTCATGTCTCACAAAAAAATATCTTAAAATACCAAACAACCTAGTGAAATTCTTAACAAAAATCGCTAAAATAAACTTCCAAAGGCAGAAAACTATTTACAATGACTATCCAGTATTGTAACAATGGATTAATATTGCAGTATACGTTTGATTTCGCTTGTAAAATACAAGTTAATCAACACTGGGACCCTCAAGAAATAATTGACTCAAATTTTTTTTTTTAATAACTAGTTTTTGTTATGTTAAGTACTAGCCCATATTTGTACAGGGTAGGCTTATTTTTCAAAATTATGCTACCGTACGTCACAACCATAGCTGCTGTAGCTTGCGACTGATTAAAGTTTTATACATATTGCGTGTTATTATCTAGAACTTTTACATTCAGGGAAAAAACCAAGTCTACATTTAAGAAAAAGTTTTTAATTTAAGAATGTTTTGTTCTTAAATTTAGCATTTAAAGTAAGTGAAAACGTTCTTAAAATAAGAAAAATCGTTTTTTTTTTCCATAAATTTCGGCCTACAGCGTGGGCTAGCGGGTAGAAGCGTTGATACTTTGAATTTAAATTATTACCTTAGGAGAGCGCAGGCTGCAATTATTTTTATTTTCTCAATCCCTCTTTTGCTCCTTGTGTACTAGAAGCCTAGCTGACCCAGTTTTTTCTAAATTATTCCTAAAGTTATGTTTCCAAAATCAATCTATAAAATTGTATGACAAAAAGAACAGTCTTAAATTAAGACAAATCAATCTTAAATTAAGACAAATTTAAGAACATAGTGTCTAAAATTAAGAACAATCGGTATTGACTCATTCCTATGACAAACGTTCTTAATTTAAGAAAATTTTTCTTAAATACACCCGTTACTCGTAGAGGGTATATTGGGAGGGAGAAGAAACCCTTTCCGACCCTATAAAGCAAATATATTCTTGATCAGGATCACTAGCCGAGTCGATCTGCCCATGTCCGTCAGTCTGTCTGTCCGTATGAACGCTGAGATCTCGACAACTACAAAACCTAGAAAGTTGGGATTAAACACACATATTCTTGGGCTTCCTAAGCAGCGCAAGTTTGTTTCAGCCGATTGCCACACACAGAAAATAATATGACAAAATATCAAATTGATAAGCGTTGGTTAATTTTATCCTTTTTAGGATCAAGTTTTGTCATATCATTCTTCCATGAATAAATACACAGTTTACAAAATAATATTCTTGGTGTGCTTCCCAGCAATCGATAGCAAATTGTGTTAGTGTTGGACCCCTAGTTTACGAAAATACCACTAATTTTTTTTTCGATGGCACAGTTTTATTTAAAGATTTTTTAAAGTTCAAAATGTTAAATTTCGGTTTTTTTTTCGAATTTCTTCTCTGCAGATATCCACCCGATTGGGCCAGTTTTCATTTTATTTTAAAGTCAATAGATCAGAGCTTAACTTTGCCATACAGATCAATATGATTGCATAAGTAATGCATTTTTTGGTCGACTGTAAGTCGGCTTCATATATCGTAAAAACTCGAAAAAAAATCCTATCGAATAAAACAAGCCGGGTATGGCCCAAATTCATGGAAAATTGGATTTATGGTGGATTTTTATACCCGTTACTCGTAGAGTAAAAGGGTATATTGTATTCGTGCAAAAGTATGTAACAGCTAGAAGGAAGCATTTCCGACCCTATAAAGTATATATATTCTTGATCAGGGTCACTAGCTGAGTCGATATAGCCATGTCCGTCTGTCCGTCTGTCTGTCTGTCTGTCCGTCCGTATGAACGCTGAGATCTCGGAAACTATAAAAGCTAGAGGATTGGTATTTGGCATGAAGATTCTTGGAGTTCCTACGCAGCGCAAGTTTGTTTCCAGAAGGTGCCACGCGCCCTCTAACGCCCACAATAGCTAATATACGATTTTAAAAATTTAAATATTTTGGAAAAGTAGAAATGCAGTTTTGTTGTGCTTATCAATACCTATCGAAATGTAGAAGAAGAATCGCCTACAAACAATACTAAAATGTGTCTGGCGCCCACATTTTTAAAGATTTTGGATAAGTGTAAATGCAATTCTGTTGTGTTTAGTTATACCTATCGAAATGTAGAAGAAATTTTTTAAATCGGACCATTCGTTAAAAAGTTATAGCTGATCAAAGTTTATATCTCCATCTCCCTCGCACTCCATTTAGCCGAGTGACGGGTATTAGATAGTCGGGACACCAACCCGACTATAGCGTTCTCTCTTGTTAAAGTTCGGATTTTTCAACTTTTTTCGGTTGACAGAGTCCAAATTTAAGATTTATCGTAGGCGGCGACATGTGAACAAAAATTAGTGGTGATGGCAGCCGGGTCAAAAAATAGCTAAATCAGATATTTAAAAGCTAGAAAATTATAAAAATAAATTTAATTTTTAAAAATTGTTTAAAAAATATAAAAGTACTTGCGTTATGACTGAGAGTATTTTTAATAAGTAATATCCATTTGGACAATTCATTCTATCTAATACCCGTCACTCGGCTTAAGGGAGTGCGAGGGAGATGGATATATAAACTTTGATCAGGCATAACTTTTTAACGAATGGTCCGATTTAAAAAATTTCTTCTACATTTCGATAGGTATAACTAAACACAACAGAATTGCATTTACACTTATCCAAAATCTTTAAAAATGTGGGCGCCAGACACATTTTAGTATTGTTTGTAGGCGATTATGGGTGATTGTGGGCGTTAGACGGGGCGTGGCGCTCATCTGAAATAAACTTGCGCTGCGTAGGAAGCACAAGAATATGTGTTGGTAATCCCAACATTCTAGCTTTTGTAGTTTCCGAGATCTCAGCGTTCATACGGACAGACAGACGGACAGACAGACATGGCTAGATCGACTCGGCTAGTGATCCTGATCAAGAATATATATACTTTATGGGGTCGGAAACGCTTCCTTCTAGCTGTTACATACTTTTGCACGAATACAATATACCCTTTTACTCTACGAGTAACGGGTATAAAAATCCACCATAAATCCAATTTTCCATGAATTTGGGCCATACCCGGCTTGTTTTATTCGATAGGATGTAAACTTTAAGTTGGTACCCATTTTTCAACGGATTTTTTTCGAGTTTTTACGATATATGAAGCCGACTTACAGTCGACCAAAAAATGCATTACTTATGCAATCATATTGATCTGTATGGCAAAGTTAAGCTCTGATCTATTGACTTTAAAATAAAACGAAAACTGAAATCGGGTTGATACCTGCCGAGATATAAGAAGAAATTCGAAAAAAGTCCAAAATTTAACATTTTAAACTTTAAAAAATCTTTAAAAAAATGTGCCATCGAAAAAAAAATTAGTGGTATTTTCGTGATCTAGGGGTCCAACACTAACATAATTTGCCATCAATTGCTGGTGATATTATTTTGATCCTTTTTCATTATTTTATTTCATTAATTTTTGAAAACAAATACTGAATTCGGTATTTTAAAAAAGTATATTTATAATTAATATGAAATTTCGAATTTAGTTCGAATGGGAGAAATAGTGTTCCACAGTTTACAACACTGTACCAATGCATTATGGGGTAAAAGTCCACTTTTACTGGCATTAAGTCATTTTTTAAAAGTGTTCCAATTGGAAAATAATTAATTAGAAAGTACTAACAAAACATTAAACTGTTATGCCTTATACTTAAAATGTTAATATTTATTTGCAAAGTCAGCTGTTGTTTACAAAAAACGCACACGCTAAGTTTGCATAGCTTTTGTGGTGAACTTTGATTTGTTTTTATTCGTTTTTTATATTATACAAAACTATAAATAAACAAACCAACTTCAGAATATGGATTTCCCAGGCTTGGACTATATGTTGGTTACAACTAATTGTTCATATTGTGCGAGTTTATACTAATATTTGTTAATTTTATAAATGCATCTTTAGCTGGATTCTGAGAAATAATTTTCAACCGTGGAAAGGATTTTGAAAAATAAGTTTAGATTGTAGTGTTGTCAATTCTGAATCCATAGGTGTTAGTCTTATTCTGCACTTTTCCGCACTATTGGAGCAATTTGCATTTTTCTCAGACAACCTCACTTTTTTCATATGTGATTTGTATGCAGTAGCGAATAGTACAATTCTCGTATTTTTGTATGGAAAATGTTAGATATGATAAATATTTAAAAAACACTATGAAATTATCTATGTTATTAAATATTATTTAGTTTAAATGATTTTACATCATCATTTGACTATACTTACCTTGCTGTAAATGGTTTTAGTATTTTTGTTAGGAATTATATGGGAAATATTAAAAAAAAACAGATTTCATTTAAAAAAAAATGGTTTGGGAACTCCAATATTTTTTTTTTATCAAATTTGTTCTTTTGTTTTAGCACAAGCGAAAAAAAATTTGTTGTTGAGCCAATTCTTAAAAAAAAAAAAATTCGTGAAAAAAGGCGCGACTATGCCCATTTTTACAAAAAAGAAATCCTTTAAATATTATAAAACAAATTAAAAAAACAAAACTTTGAAATGTTACGTCGTTTTTTAGTAATAAATAATGCCAGTAAAAGTGGACTTTTACCCCATAGTGCAATATGAGACTGTGCAGCACTGCAACTCGAGCCAACCAGCTGGAACTCTGCGACGTTAAAATATCGAGAAAAAGGTGAGTTTGTATTATAAAATTACATTAATTGGATTTTTTATTGAGTGCTAAGTCGAAACATTACAAAGTGGTGGTGATTTTAACTTTGCCGTCGAGTTAGTACACAATTTAAAGACATTTCGGTTCTGAATGTGCGTGTGTGTGTGCCAGCCGCAGTTTTACGTTGTGTGTGTCACAGGCATTCGGCAAAACTAAAATAATAAAATTTAGGTTTTAGTTGAGAAAAAATTAATCATTAACCAACAATTTCAATCATAAAAGGTGCTAAGTTTGTTGAAGATCCATTGAAACCAAACCAAATCGACGGCCGCCACAGCCACACACAAAATGCTGACCCTGCGGGAGCGCCAAATCAGTGAGAAACGGCCGCAACATAAGTTCTCCTTAAGGGGAAAGCTTAATTAATGGGTTTTCCTGCCAATCCAATTCCAGATGCCATTAAGCAGATGCTTAATTAGAACTCGCAGCAGCAGAAGGCCTTGGCCAATATCCAGCGGGTGTACAATCAGTATGTGAACTTCATCAGCCTGGAGGATGACTTCTTCGTCCTGAAGCACCAGCAGAGCGAGCAGCTCTCCTACTACGCCACCATTCGGGCCAACACCCGCGACGTGGAGATGGAAGCGCTGATGGACTCCATTGTGGACTCGCCATTCGCTCTGTTTGTGACCCTGGGCAATGTGCCCATCTGCCGGTGTCCGCGGAACAGTGCCGCCGAAATGGTGGCCCGCAAGCTGGAGAAGAAGCTGCGCGAGAACCTCTGGGATGCGCGCGCCAATCTGTTCCACATGGACTCCACACAGGCGGGTGGGGGAGTGTTTAGCTTCTAGCGACCGGTGCTGGTGCTGCTGGACAGAAACATGGTATCTCCACGCCACTGCATCACAACTGGTCGTATCGGGCGCTGGTGCACGATGTCCTGGACCTCGGACTGAACCTGGTCTACGTGCAGGATGAGTCGGCCAGTGCGGGCAAGTTGAATGACTCATTATCACCCTGACCTTTGAATTATATTAATACTTGTTTCCCTTAGGAGGCCGCAAGAAGTCGAAGGCCTGCGATTTGGACCGCAACGACCGCTTCTGGATGACGCACAAGGGCAGTCCCTTTCATGCAGATGATGAACAACTTAAGAAGTTTATTAAAGAACATGATTTGGATATTAAATGATTGAAATATTTATAATTATTAATTTGATATTCTTTGCAGAATGCGGCCCACCTATACATATGTATACCGATTCCAAAAAATGTGAAATGATTAGAATTAAATTATTTTAACATAAAATAAAATTTTTTTACTGGGAGGGTACTAATATACACGAAAAAATATCATTTTGATGAACAAAATTGATATAAAAAAGATCATTTTGATGACAAAAATTTATATGAAAACAAGAGAGAACGCTATAGTCGGGTGTCCCGACTATCAGATACCCGTTACTCAGCTAAAGGGAGTGCGAGGGAGATGGAGATATAAACTTTGATGAGCCATAACTTTTTAACGAATGGTCCGATTTACTCTACGAGTAACGGGTATAAATATCATTTTGATGACCAAAAAGTTCAAATGTTATGTTCAAAATTAATCTATCATAAGATTGAATTGATATAAAAATATATCAACTTGATATACTCGAAAATATCAACTTGATATGTTCGAAATATCAATGTTGCATTAATTAATATCGGCTTTTTATACCCGTTACTGGTAGAGTAAAAGGGTATATTGTATTCGTGCAAAAGTATGTAACAGCTAGAAGGAAGCTTTTCCGACCCTATAAAGTATATATGGGCAATTCTCTGCTGTCGCACGCGACGTTCGTACGCTTTGGAGGTGAAAAAAAAACATCTTCCAGGACTTATTTTCTTTTGGCACTAGACTCAAATTAAAGGTCTTGATTAGCACTAAAATACGTGCTGGGGCTGACTTTTAAAAAAAACCAAGATTTTCGCACGCGACACCGATTGAAGTGAATTTTTTAACTACCATATTAATATTTTAATGCAGTTAATTTTATAGTGTTCCTTGTTCTTTCTTCTTTAAGATGTATTTGGTTTGATTGAAAAATATGTAGTAGTTTTTTTTTTATTTGCATTGAAGTGACTGTCACACTCTACATATTATAGGTATTGTTCTGGAAAATTATACAAGGATACTCAAATTACTTAGCTTAGTTAAGGATCCATCTAACTAGAATCGAATATCATATAGAAATCTGTTTTTATCAAGGTTTAAGCTTTTTAGCTTGGTTGACATCCCCAGAGAATTTCCCATATATTCTTGATCAGGATCACTAGCCGAGTCGATCTAGCCATGTCCGTCTGTCTGTCTGTATGAACCAGTAGCGGATCTTGGATTTTGTTGTGGGGGTGTATCTGAACCATTTTTTTGTTGAATTCTTTTTGAATACCTATGTATATCCTATCATTTTTACTCGAGTGGGGGGTGATATATCACCCATATCACCCCCCGTGGATCCGCGCATACAATGAACGCTGAGATTTCGGAAACTACAAAAGCTAGAAAGTTGGGCTTCCTACGCAGCGCAAATTTATTTCAGCCGAGCGCCACGCCCCTCTAACGCCCACAATCGCCCACAAAAGGTACTAAAATGTGTCTCTCGCCCACATTATTAAAGATTTCGGAGAAGTATAAAAGCCATTTTGTTGTGTTTAGTTATACCTATCGAAAAAAAAATTTTCAAATCGGACCATTCCACAGTGGTTGGTGTTGTATGGAGATGGTGGCCAAAAATACTTCCAGTGGAGATATCGACTTGAAATTTTTTTTGTAACTTAATAATAATATAATTAGATTATACTGAAAAAATTGGCCCAATTGACTAAGTATATAAGCCTGACATTTTATGTGAAATTGAAAAATTTTATATTTTACCCCTTAAAGCATGCAACACATTTTAATGCGTCATTGAACACAACGCAATTATTAAATTTATTTAATAAAAATCAGGTTTAGTTATTTAATATAAATACAATTTATTAATTAAAACAATAAAACATAACATGGCTATGTTTTGCTAAACTTTAGAGTCTCTCCGTTATCCAAAGCATCCACTGACAAAAGAAAAAATGAATATTACTCAAATTATGCTTATTTATTAGATATAACAAAATAGTTATGAAAGTTTACTAAACTTAGTTTAGGTTAAATGTTTAAAATAAAATGAATAATTAAATTAAGTAAATGTTAACAATTCTTAGAAAATAAATCAACAAAACTTGTTGAAAATTATTCTAATAAATCAAAAATCAGCTCCATCAATAGATAAAAAGAAATACACAAAAGCTAAGAACACACACAAAATGAAAGTCACGAAATTGATGAAAAAAACGGTAAAAAGCGCACGAGATCAGTTTGTTGAAAAAATTATAGCACGGGAACGGGCAACTGAAATTGTAAACATATAATTCTAAAAGACTAATCTTTTTTATAAAATATGTTTCACTTTCGGGACAGATCCGGATCACAACTTTTTCTTTAGTTAAATGTACGCTATTTTGGTTTTTATAACAATGACAAAAACACTGGACAACAAATTATATTACAACAAAACAACAACAACTAAATACACAGAAACGCTTTAATTTTAAAATATAAACCTTTTTTCACAATTTCCATTTTAAATTACTTTAATATTCCTTGATTAAATATTTTTTATAAATTTTTAAAGGGCGAGCTGACTTTTTCGTGTTGCTTGACTGCACGTTTGAAGAGTTTTAATCTCCGATTTACGAAAGCTTTTACAATGAGGTTGTTTAAAATAGAGCAAAAGTAAATTTACAGTTAAATTCTTTACCATTTCAAGAATCAGTGATGCCAATTTGGCGACCAAATTCAAACATTTTTTTTTTATTTTTGGCCTATGGGATCGACCACTGTGCATTCGTTAAAAAGTTATGCCCGATCAAAGTTTTATATCTTCATCTCCCTCGCACTCTCTTTAGCTTAGTAACGGGTATCTGATAGACTACTGGAACAAATCAAATCAATGACGGGAAAAAATTAAATAATACTCAAGTTCGTTGATTTTTGGCTATTGTTGAATTACTTGTAGCTTGTTATGACCGGAAAAGCATTCGCCAACAGGTTGCTATGTGTGGGCCAAAATTTAAGATGTTTTGCGAACGAAAACATCAATACTTGCAGTGAAGTAATATGTTCTGCAATTCGTAAATAGTAACTAATATTAATTAACAGTGTACTATGTACTCCTATAAAGCTCCAAAGTTGCTATAAATTACCAAAACAGCACAAATTTGGTTTTGTTTACAAATTTTACACATTAATATTGGCTAGACAGAGGCGTAGTAGGAGCGGAGCGGGGGTACGGGATGTTAGGCTCTCCCCCAGTCAGCAATATGTATGCATACTGGTTATAGGATATGTTATAAAAGTTCAGATATGTTTTTTAACTATTATCTCATGTTATTTATTGTATTGTTCTACAAAATGATTAGGAGAACGCAATTTTTCGACAGTTTTGCTGACTTGAAATCCCCCTTCGTTAATGTTGAGTTGAGCAACTGCTCTTCAAGTCAGCTGTTATTGGATGTAGATGGAAACTCTTGTTGTTTTTAAAAATACCAATATTAGAAGAAATTTTTTAAATCAGACTCTTCATTAAAAAGTTATAAGCAAAAATTGATATTGCATATTTCCATCTCCCTCACATTCCCTTTAGCTAAGTAACGGGTATCTGATAGTCGAATTCTCGACTATAGCTTTCTCTCTTGTTTTAGACTGTTTTTTTCTTTGTGTAGCATTTAACGTTTAATTAAATGACAGTTACAAAAAATTTGAGCTGTTGGGGCCGGTGGTAACATATGGCCCCTCATATTAATCTAGTTCAGTGGTGGCCAGCAGAAGCAGCGCGCAGGGCCCACCGGATAGGCAATTTCTCTGCCGCTGCGCTGCTAGCTTTTCGACGCTCACGTACGCTGTCAAGCTGAAAAAGTCACGCACACAGTCAAATTCGTGCATGCTCGCACTCTACAAACGCAGTGCGTTCTTTCATTGTATGTGTGCTGCTTCTGCTGGCCACCACTGATCTAGTTGTATTCTTACTGAAAAAAACGCGTAAAAAAGGTATAGCAAAAACAAGACTTTGGGTACTTTTGAAAATAAAAATTGTATTTTGTTTGCCCCAAAATGATGTTCTCGGATCCTAGAAATTTTAGATGGTGTTAAACAGCTGCTTCTAAGAAACTTTAGTTCTACCACTTTTGGAAAAACCTGCTACTTTAGCGAGAAAATGGCTATAAATAGCTTAATATTGCACACCAGTAACTTGTGAACCACTAAAGCTACCCTGCAGTTCCATTCAGCGCTTTTTTAGCAGTGAATCACTGCTAAAAACTGAGCACTAAGCGCTCAATCACTGCTGAATTTGTATGAAAAATAGCGATGATTTTAACATGGGCATGTCCTAGGGGCTCATCACTGCCAGAAACTAGCGCTTTTTTAGCACCTGTTCATCACCATTTTTCAGCGCCTAATTCATCGCTAAATTCGGCGCTTTTTCAGCGCCTAATTCATCAGTAAATTCGGCGCTTTTTCAGCGCCTAATTATCATCCAAAGTCATCACCTATTCACTGCCCATTTTCATCACCTGTTCACCGCCCATTTTTATTAAAAATATGTTGAATTTCATCGACTTTATCATTAGGTTTATTTCTCTTCAATTAATTTTTACTACATAATTTTTAATACATTATTTTCATACTTTTACATTAAATTAATAGATTTTTACAAACTACGGTGGCTCTTCGGCACGTTCCTAGCTTCCAGAGTCTTGGTGAGCTGCCTTTTTGCGCATGGAGATTTTTCAGTCATCTCCGCATCCTCTCCGGAGGCACTGTAGGCTCCACCTGACCAATGGGATCTGAATTTGGAAAATATATATTTTTATAATATTATATAAAGAGACAAGAACGGTAAAACTTACTTAGCAGTGCAAGAATAACATCCTTCTGGGCTGTAGGACAAAATGATTTAATCTGAAACGATATTGTTTATGCACCTTGTTCCGTCAGCTTGACCTAAAAATATTAAACAATAAAACATATGTACGTACTCTAAAAATGAGAAGCTATAATAATTAAGACAAGACAAAGTATTAATACCTTTGAAAATTACTTACCTAAAAATGTATTCTTGATTAATAGCACTTTTGTTTGAACTCAAAAACAACTTGTCACAGCTAGAACGCAATTGAAAAACGCGGAACAAAGGCGTCTGCCTTTGAGAAATATAAAAACAATACTGAGCGAGAAAAACAACATCTGCAATTTCAATCTCTCTTGTTGTTCTTTTCCCTTTGTCACGATCGCGCTTGCCTAACTTGTCTCTACCCCTGCGCAGAGAGAGAGATTGAGAGAGAGAAATTTGGGAGAGCGTCGTCTCTGGCGCCGTTTCGGTCGGCTCCGTCGGCGACACTGTCGGCCTAGTGATGATGTTGTGATGAAATTCATCACCTGTTCCTCACTATTTTTAGGCGCTCATTCACTGCTTGTTCAGCACCTTAATTTCGTAAAGAGATAGATTTTGAGAGAGGGGGTTGGTGAGAGAGTCGATTCTGCCGCGGCGCTGCCGGCGTCGCAGCCGACGCAGTGCTATTAAGCGCTCGGTCTGAATTCGGGAACTGCAGGGTATTGACTTGTGCTACTTATACATACATATGTAGGTCGTTGAAAGGGTATTTGAAAGTCATATTCACAGCTTTTAAACGTAATTTGCATGAATACCATGGTTTTAAACGTATGTATTGCCAAACATGTTTATTACTTTCTGGTTTATTTCGCAAAAACGGTTTAACGATTTTTTTAATTTGGCCTTAAGAGGTTTTTTTATTTGATAAACACGGCGCTTATTTGTAAATGTGTATATTTTCTCCTACTACAGCGAAAGTAAAAAGTAAAGCGCCATTAAAACTAGAAACCAAAAAAAATGTCATAAAAAAAACTTAATTCTTGTCTTTAGGGTTTAAATAAAATAAATAATAAAAATAAATGTCTTAAAACAATAAAGTTTTCTTTCAAAAGCTTCTTTTAAATTTAGAAAGAAATGTGTATAAGTTGACATTCACCTAATGACGTCGGAAATGTCTTCTTCTCGGCGTTACATATATCTGACGAACATTATCGGAAATGACAGAGAAATGTTCTTGGGCGAAATTTGTATGAAACTCTAGCGTAAATCAATACAAGATCTACCCGAATTCCATCGACAGACTAAACGCTCTAGTCGATTACAATGAATTTGAAATACTTATCTGTTACTCAACTCGCAACAAAACTACTTAAACATTCAGGATCATAGGCACATTACAGGTTATATCCTTAGCAATAAGTGGTTTTTAAAAGTATGCTCCACCGACCCCTAAATTTTAACATTTATAAATAGATACTTCTTTAAAAAATGGTACAACTTCCTAAATTTGTTGGAAGATTTGTACTTTTAGGTGTAATATGTATTTTCATCAATCCACCCAAACACATAAAACACTAGAATTGAGACGACTTTGTGTCGTAATATTTATATATTATCGTTTTCGATTGGAGTTGCTGTGATTGGTTGCTTTTGATTGACTGATCTCATGGTACATGTACCATCTTTATCGTTCTGGACTCATGACATATGTATATATTTATAGAGTGTAACTAACTGAACAACTAACGTAAATCAACCTGCTCAACTGTAGCTTCAACTATTCAATTCTAACCGAATTGCTTCCGAAAGTAAAATTCCGGTGACCCAGAAAACTTTTTAGCTTATTGGCTCAATGAGTTTACCACAAGGAGGATAAAAAGGGTCTTTGAGTAAACGTTTTACATACAATAAAAGAGGTTCTTAAAAAAAAGAATGAGAAAAGTTACTTAATACATCCGAAACAGCACAAGTTGTAGGACACCGAAAATTTTTTCGGTTAAACCTAATCTTCTCAAAAATCTTTATAGATTTTTGAGTAACCCCATCTATATAAAAAATTGCATGTACATCTAGATCGTAGGAGGTTAACATAACCCCGCTTAACAGTAAGTCTACATTTACAAGGGAAACTAAGCCTACATCAGACATTATTATAATAATATAATATATATATACATTATAAGAATATTATAATAATGTATATATATATATATATATATATATATATATATATTTTATATATTTATAAGAATATATATATCAGGTAGATCGCTTGCCTGTCACAAGAGTGTTGCAGTGGGAAAGTTTTTAAATTACAATCACGGGTGTCACCGGGGTAGTTTAAAACTCTATTTTTAAGGCAAGCTGCAACTAAAAATGTTTTTGAATCGACTTGGAAATATACAATATGGCAAATATTCAGATTCTGTAACACCTACGGATTTTCTGTGATCGCCAGACCAAGAGATTTTTGTGGTTCCTGCTCCTTTAAGGCTTTTAAGAAAAGGTAAAAACATTATTAGTCGTGTGGCAGGCATGCAAGTTCTGTAGGTTCGCAACCCTCAAAAACTCAGACGAAATGTTCGGACAGAGTTTATGAAAATTGCTGGCTAGAATATAGTCCTAGTGACTGACAAGTGACAATTAGGGGATCTTAAGGCTGGGCTTGCGTTATCTACAACCTAAAAGCGCTGCGGCAGTATCTCGCTTTTTATGCCCCTCAGCGCGTGTTTCTTCTTTCGGTGCGTGGACAGATTGCATGACTGCTTGAAGGAGGCACTGCAAAGTTCGCAGTTAAACCGCCGCTCCTTGCTATGCACCACCCGATGCAGCTCCATTCTGGACTTGTACTTGAACTTCAGACCGCACGTCTCATAGTCACAGACGTACCAGCGTTCTCCGTCATCTGAGGACACTGCGCTCCCAGCGCTGGCAGTCGTGCTGTTCGAGTCCTTGGGCAGCTGCTCCTGACTGGCGGCCAGCATCGCAGCGGCCATTGCCGTGGAAGGGACGACAGACATGTTGAGTTGCTGCTGCTGCTGTTGCTGCTGGAGCACATTGGGCGGTGTGGTGCTGACTGTATTGGAAGTGCTTGTGCTGGCGCTGACACTCACAAATCCCGACGTTTGTGGTGGAGGTGGCGCAGGTGCTGGCACTAGATGTGGCAGATGATAAATGGTCCCGCCAGCCGCTGCAGCAGCCTGCATTTCGGGTGTTAGTGTGAGACTGGCCGGCTCTATCTTGATATCGATGCCGCTATTACTGGGTGTGCTTCCCTCGCCAGTGGAAACCACAGCGGCAGCTGCGGCGACAGCCACTGCATTGGCATGCAGTTCGGCCAGCTCCTTGGCCACATCCCGCTGCTGCTGCAGATGCTGGTGTGGCTGCTGCTGCTGTTGAGCCTGGTGTTGCTGGTGCGCCTGCGGTTGCTGTTGTACCTGATGTTGCACCTGCTGTTGTACTTGAACTTGCTGCTCGTGGAGCTCTACCTCACGCTGCTCTTCTTCGGAGTACTTAGTGGAGCAGTGATACAAAGCCAGGGGCACACTAACAGCAGTTGCGCCTTGCTGGGAGCTACCACTTGAAGTGGCCGCCGCTGCCGCAGCCTCCACATCCGTGAGGCAGTAACTGGAGGTCCGACTGTGCTCTTGCTGCAAATGTACGACGATTAGCCCAAGCGATAAAATCACACACAACCCACCTTGGCCACCCCGTGCATGAAGTTGTGCTCATCCTGTATGTGCTTCCAGAACTGATCCTGCGTCTGGAGCTCCTCCTGGCACGTGTGGCAAACAATCCAAAAGCTATCCCCCGACAAACAGAACTCGCCCAGCTTCGTGTAGATCTTGTTGTTCTTGCTGAGGATGCGCGGAAAACCCATGGCGTCGTTTAGTTTCGACGAGCTCGTGTTTGTTTATGTTTAGGTTTTTTTTGTTATTGTTTTGCTATCGGCCAGATAGGGCACAATCGACAATGTCGATTAACTATCGGCATATTTCGAAGTCATATCGCCTAGCCACTAAATACTATCGGCTATTTGCGAAATATTACAAAAAATGTTGGTTAATAGGGTCTTCCCACAGAGCTCCATCCACCACCTACGATCCGTTGAACGGATGGTCCGTAAGGTTTTACCGTTCCGAAAATTTCCCAGTTAGTCCGCCATCCAATTTTAACGGACTTTGACGGGCTCTTTTATGTGATAGTTAGGCGATGTTTTTTCGGTGCAACTCTGAATTCTTCCTCTTGACAGTGAAATATGGAACGTTGACTACGAGAACAAATCAAATCAATGGTGGTAAAAAATTAAATAATGCTCAAGTTCATTGTTTTTTGGCTATTGTTCAATTATTTGTAGTTTGTTATGAGCGGAAAAGCATTCGCCAACTAGTTGCTATGTGTGGGCCAAAATTTAAGCTGTTCTGCAAACGAAAACATCAATGTTTGCAGCGAAGTCTCAGAATATGTTCTGCAATTCGTAAATACTAACAAATATTAATTAAAAGTGTACTATGTACTCCTTATGTGTTATAAAAGCTCAGATATGTTTTAAAATATTATCTTATGCTATTTATTATATTATTCTACAATAGGTTTAGGAAAACGCAATTTTACGCTAGTTTTGCCGAGTTAAAATCCCCCTTCGTCAATGTTGAGTTGAGCAACTGCTCTTAAGTCAGCTGTTATCGGATGGTAGATGGTGGATGGAGTTCTGTGGGAACACGAGTTTCACATTCGTCAAAAATCCCAACCGTTTCACACGGATGGACTGTATGGGAAGAGGCTATTAGTCCGCCATTCAAATTTGACGGGCTATTTTATGCGATAGTTAGGCAATGTTCTTGCGGTGCAACTTTAAATTCTTCCTCTTGACTGTGAAAAATGGAACGATGAATGCGAGAACAAATCAAATCGATGCACTATGGTCCGAGCGGCCGATTTTTTGGCATAAAGTCGAAAATTTTATGTTAATGTTTTGTATTTTGGATTTTAAATTTATACAAACTTAAAAAAAAAGATTTAAAAGCTTCACTAACGCTTTTTATGAGCTTTCAAAAGTGCACAATCGATCAGCTGCTTAGGACTAAGAAATTGGCGCGAAAATATTTTCTTTACGTTTGTGCAAAATAAAATATCTTTTCTGTCCGGACTAAATTAAATAAATTATGGAAATGGAAGATCAAGGTATGTAATATTTAGTGTGTATAGTACATTTACGTGTAATCTTATAGGGTCTTCCCACAGAGCTCCATCCACCGTCTACCATCCGTTGAACGGATGGTCCGTAAGGTTTTGCCGTTCCGAAAATTTCCCAGTTAGTCCGCCATCCAATTTTAACGGACTTTGACGGGCTCTTTTATGCGATAGTTAGGCGATGTTTTTTCGGTGCAACTCTGAATTCTTCCTCTTCACTGTGAAAAATGGAACGTTGACTACGAGAACAAATCAAATCAATGGCGGGAAAAAATTAAATAATGCTCAAGTTCATTGTTTTTTGCCTATTGTACAATTATTTGTAGTTTGTTATGAGCGGAAAAGCATTCGCCAACAATTTGCTATGTGTGGGCCAAAATTTAAGCTGTTCTGCAAACGAAAACATCAATGTTTGCAGCGAAGTCTCAGAATATGTTCTGCAGTTCTAAATACTAACAAATATTAATTAAAAGTGTACTATGTACTCCTATAAAGCTCCAAAGTTGCTATAAATTACCAAAACAGCATAAATTTGGTTTTGTTTACAAAATTTTTCATATTAATATTGGCTAGAAAGAGGCGTAGTAAAAGCGGAGTGTGGGGTACGGGGGGTTAGGCTCTCCCCCAGTCAGCAATATGTATGCATAATCGTTATAGAATGTGTTATAAAAGCTCAGATATGTTTTAAACTATTAGCTTATGGTTTTTATTATATTTTTTTACAATAAGTTTAGGAAAACGCAATTTTAAGCCAGTTTTGCCGAGTTAAAATCCCCCTTCGTTAATGTTGAGTTGAGCAACTGCACTTAAGTCAGCTGTAATCGGATGGTAGATGGTGGATGGAGTTCTGTGGGAACACGAGTTTCACATTCGTCAAAAATCCCAACCGTTTCACACGGATGGACTCTATGGGAAGAGGCTATTAGTCTTCGACCTGTGTTTAATGTCCAATTTATGTGTATTTTTATAGAAAATTAACATTTTTCCCTGTGTTTCGTGGAATATAACTAACGAATCGTCGTCTGCCCATAAAAACTAAGTACGCCAGTTTGTACATATACATGTAGTTTGTACATATATATGTCGTTTTTCATCTCTAATTAACACCTTTTCCCCATTCGTCCCCCTTTTCACGAAATTCCACAATATTCAGGGACCTTAAAGTTTCTTCGTAGCGATCTCTAGAATATTTGGCGCAGCAACTATCGAAAATTAAATTTTTTTCGGATTAGATTTGTGTAATAATGAGCAATTACCAGTTAGACGATGATAAAACTTCAGAAATAAATAAAAAAATTTAGTTATTTTGAACATTTTTTGGTTAAGCATTCATAAGACAAAGAAAAGGATATGTCTTCTTTAGCTTATAATTCCGTTAAAAAATTACAAAAAATATTTTGAGTGTGGGGTTTGAAAGATACAGAGTTGCACTTTTAAATATTTTGACAGCATTACAAACCAAGAATCCGTTCGTCTGTAAAACAGGTTTAAAGTGTTCCAAAAACAGAAGTTTTCCAAATTTAATGTCCTTTTTCTCAGAATTCTCGCGTGAAAGAATTTTTTCGAGAGCATATTTAGAGCACTGATTACACCAGTTTACAAAATAAAATTGACCTCTTCCTCATCGAAGATAACCTTAATTTTCCGCATAAGTACATCTCCCTGATTCAGAAATGGGCACAGTTTTTTGTATGGTGTCAATTTTTTTTTAAGTGTATAAAACGTTTTTTGCCACTTTTTATTTTCTATCTTGAGTTTTGATAACCTGATTTGGGTCATATTATACTCAATTTACAGGTAATAGAATGTTCTTTAACTTTTCAATACACAGCATTAAGTTCCAGTCATTAGTTTAGATGCTGCACCTCGTCAAAGCTGAAAAAGTTGGAAAAAATGCAAAAAAGGTGACATAAATGGCTTCTTTAAAAATACACGCCTAAATACCGAAATTATTTTTATAACTTCTACTTAAAGATACATCTTTAAGCAAACTAACAAGACCATCAACTCAATAAACAACCAAAGGTTTGATTTTATATAGATTATTTCAGTTGGAAAAAAGGTGTATTACAGCCCTGTTAGAGCCCTGTTAACCTCAGTTAACAGCTGTAAAAGGCCAAAAAACCACCGTTCTTCCGAGCTTAAAAAATTCATATCAAAATAATTTCCTGGCGGATTGTAACGATCATTAGCTTGTTTTTTTTGTCGAAGTACTATTCAACGATATAAGTTATAAAAATAATTTCGGTTTTTATGCGTGTATTTTTAAAGATGCCATTTATGCCAGCTTTTTTGCATTTTTTCACACTTTTTCACACTTTTTCAGCCTTGCCGAAGTGTACCTCCTAAACTAATGACTGGAACTCAATGCTGTGTATGGGAAAGTTAAAGAACATTCTATTACCTGTAAATTGAGTATAATATGACCCAAATCAGGTTATCAAAACTCAAGATAGAAAATAAAAAGTTACAAAAAAATTGACACCATACAAAAAATTTTAAGTGCCCATTTCTTAATCAGGGAGATGTACTTAACCGGAAAATTAAGGTTGTCTTCGATGAGGAAGAGGTCGATTTCATATTGTAAACTGGTGTTATTTAAAGCAAATAGTATTTTTGAGATTTCATCAATGTAAATAAATAAAGGTTAAATTGTATAACACAGTGTAGTATTATGAATTTGCTTGTATGGGAGGCAAGAGAGGGCGTGGTCGCACAGACAGCGAAGTCTCAGAATATGTTCTGCAATTCGTAAATACTAACAAATATTAATTAAAAGTGTACTATGTACTCCTTATGTGTTATAAAAGCTCAGATATGTTTTAAAATATTATCTTATGCTATTTATTATATTATTCTACAATAGGTTTAGGAAAACGCAATTTTACGCTAGTTTTGCCGAGTTAAAATCCCCCTTCGTCAATGTTGAGTTGAGCAACTGCTCTTAAGTCAGCTGTTATCGGATGATAGATGGTGGATGGAGTTCTGTGGGAACACGAGTTTCACATTCGTCAAAAATCCCAACCGTTTCACACGGATGGACTGTATGGGAAGAGGCTATTAGTCCGCCATTCAAATTTGACGGGCTATTTTATGCGATAGTTAGGCAATGTTTTTGCGGTGCAACTTTAAATTCTTCCTCTTGACTGTGAAAAATGGAACGATGACTGCGAGAACAAATCAAATCGATGCACTATGGTCCGAGCGGCCGATTTTTTGGCATAAAGTCGAAAATGTTATGTTAATGTTTTGTATTTTGGATTTTAAATTTATACAAACTTAAAAAAAAAGATTTAAAAGCTTCACTAACGCTTTTTATGAGCTTTCAAAAGTACACAATCGATCAGCTGCTTAGGACTAAGAAATTGGCGCGAAAATATTTTCTTTACGTTTGTGCAAAAAAAAATATCTTTTCTGTCCGGACTAAATTAAATAAATTATGGAAATGGAAGATCAAGGTATGTAATATTTAGTGTGTATAGTACATTTACGTGTAATCTTAGTCTTCGACCTGTGTTTAATGTCCAATTTATGTGTATTTTTATAGAAAATTAACATTTTTCCCTGTGTTTCGTGGAATATAACTAACGAATCGTCGTCTGCCCACAAAAACTAAGTACGCCAGTTTGTACATATACATGTAGTTTGTACATATATATGTCGTTTTTCATCTCTAATTAACACCTTTTCCCCGTTCGTCCCCCTTTTCACGAAATTCCACAATATTCAGGGACCTTAAAGTTTCATCGTAGTGATCTCTAGAATATTTGGCGCAGCAACTATCGAAAATTAAATTTTTTTTCGGATTAGATTTGTGTAATAATGAGCAATTACCAGTTAGACGATGATAAAACATCAGAAATAAATAAAAAAATTTAGTTATTTTGAACATTTTTTGGTTAAGCATTCATAAGACAAACAAAAGGATATGTCTTCTTTAGCTTATAATTCCGTTAAAAAATTACAAAAAATATTTTGAGTGTGGGGTTTGAAAGATACAGAGTTGCACTTTTAAATATTTTGACAGCATTACAAACCAAGAATCCGATCGTCTGTAAAACAGGTTTAAAGTGTTCCAAAAACAGAAGTTTTCCAAATTTAATGTCCTTTTTCTCAGAATTCTCGCGTAAAAGAATTTTTTCGAGAGCATATTTAGAGCACTGATTACACCAGTTTACAAAATAAAATTGACCTCTTCCTCATCGAAGATAACCTTAATTTTCCGCATAAGTACATCTCCCTGATTCAGAAATGGGCACAATTTTTTGTATGGTGTCAATTTTTTTTTAAGTGTATAAAACGTTTTTTGCCACTTTTTATTTTCTATCTTGAGTTTTGATAACCTGATTTGGGTCATATTATACTCAATTTACAGGTAATAGAATGTTCTTTAACTTTCCAATACACAGCATTAAGTTCCAGTCATTAGTTTAGATGCTGCACCTCGTCAAAGCTGAAAAAGTTGGAAAAAATGCAAAAAAGGTGACATAAATGGCTTCTTTAAAAATACACGCCTAAATACCGAAATTATTTTTATAACTTCTACTTAAAGATACATCTTTAAGCAAACTAACAAGACCATCAACTCAATAAACAACCAAAGGTTTGATTTTATATAGATTATTTCAGTTGGAAAAAAGGTGTATTACAGCCCTGTTAGAGCCCTGTTAACCTCAGTTAACAGCTGTAAAAGGCCAAAAAACCACCGTTCTTCCGAGCTTAAAAAATTCATATCAAAATAATTTCCTGGCGGATTGTAACGATCATTAGCTTGTTTTTTTTGTCGAAGTACTATTCAACGATATAAGTTATAAAAATAATTTCGGTTTTTATGCGTGTATTTTTAAAGATGCCATTTATGCCAGCTTTTTTGCATTTTTTCACACTTTTTCACACTTTTTCAGCCTTGCCGAAGTGTACCTCCTAAACTAATGACTGGAACTCAATGCTGTGTATGGGAAAGTTAAAGAACATTCTATTACCTGTAAATTGAGTATAATATGACCCAAATCAGGTTATCAAAACTCAAGATAGAAAATAAAAAGTTACAAAAAAATTGACACCATACAAAAAATTTTAAGTGCCCATTTCTTAATCAGGGAGATGTACTTAACCGGAAAATTAAGGTTGTCTTCGATGAGGAAGAGGTCGATTTCATATTGTAAACTGGTGTTATTTAAAGCAAATAGTATTTTTGAGATTTCATCAATGTAAATAAATAAAGGTTAAATTGTATAACACAGTGTAGTATTATGAATTTGCTTGTATGGGAGGCAAGAGAGGGCGTGGTCGCACAGACAGCGAAGTCTCAGAATATGTTCTGCAATTCGTAAATACTAACAAATATTAATTAAAAGTGTACTATGTACTCCTTATGTGTTATAAAAGCTCAGATATGTTTTAAAATATTATCTTATGCTATTTATTATATTATTCTACAATAGGTTTAGGAAAACGCAATTTTACGCTAGTTTTGCCGAGTTAAAATCCCCCTTCGTCAATGTTGAGTTGAGCAACTGCTCTTAAGTCAGCTGTTATCGGATGATAGATGGTGGATGGAGTTCTGTGGGAACACGAGTTTCACATTCGTCAAAAATCCCAACCGTTTCACACGGATGGACTGTATGGGAAGAGGCTATTAGTCCGCCATTCAAATTTGACGGGCTATTTTATGCGATAGTTAGGCAATGTTCTTGCGGTGCAACTTTAAATTCTTCCTCTTGACTGTGAAAAATGGAACGATGACTGCGAGAACAAATCAAATCGATGCACTATGGTCCGAGCGGCCGATTTTTTGGCATAAAGTCGAAAATGTTATGTTAATGTTTTGTATTTTGGATTTTAAATTTATACAAACTTAAAAAAAAAGATTTAAAAGCTTCACTAACGCTTTTTATGAGCTTTCAAAAGTACACAATCGATCAGCTGCTTAGGACTAAGAAATTGGCGCGAAAATATTTTCTTTACGTTTGTGCAAAAAAAAATATCTTTTCTGTCCGGACTAAATTAAATAAATTATGGAAATGGAAGATCAAGGTATGTAATATTTAGTGTGTATAGTACATTTACGTGTAATCTTAGTCTTCGACCTGTGTTTAATGTCCAATTTATGTGTATTTTTATAGAAAATTAACATTTTTCCCTGTGTTTCGTGGAATATAACTAACGAATCGTCGTCTGCCCACAAAAACTAAGTACGCCAGTTTGTACATATACATGTAGTTTGTACATATATATGTCGTTTTTCATCTCTAATTAACACCTTTTCCCCGTTCGTCCCCCTTTTCACGAAATTCCACAATATTCAGGGACCTTAAAGTTTCATCGTAGCGATCTCTAGAATATTTGGCGCAGCAACTATCGAAAATTAAATTTTTTTTCGGATTAGATTTGTGTAATAATGAGCAATTACCAGTTAGACGATGATAAAACATCAGAAATAAATAAAAAAATTTAGTTATTTTGAACATTTTTTGGTTAAGCATTCATAAGACAAACAAAAGGATATGTCTTCTTTAGCTTATAATTCCGTTAAAAAATTACAAAAAATATTTTGAGTGTGGGGTTTGAAAGATACAGAGTTGCACTTTTAAATATTTTGACAGCATTACAAACCAAGAATCCGATCGTCTGTAAAACAGGTTTAAAGTGTTCCAAAAACAGAAGTTTTCCAAATTTAATGTCCTTTTTCTCAGAATTCTCGCGTGAAAGAATTTTTTCGAGAGCATATTTAGAGCACTGATTACACCAGTTTACAAAATAAAATTGACCTCTTCCTCATCGAAGATAACCTTAATTTTCCGCATAAGTACATCTCCCTGATTCAGAAATGGGCACAATTTTTTGTATGGTGTCAATTTTTTTTTAAGTGTATAAAACGTTTTTTGCCACTTTTTATTTTCTATCTTGAGTTTTGATAACCTGATTTGGGTCATATTATACTCAATTTACAGGTAATAGAATGTTCTTTAACTTTCCAATACACAGCATTAAGCAAATAGTATTTTTGAGATTTCATCAATGTAAATAAATAAAGGTTAAATTGTATAACACAGTGTAGTATTATGAATTTGCTTGTATGGGAGGCAAGAGAGGGCGTGGTCGCACAGACTTCAAAATTTGTTTGCATGGTATTCGTTTAAAAAAAACGAAATGTGAAAATTTTGAAGTCTGTAACTCAATTTTTAGAATTTATGCCAAAAAAATCGACTTTTGGACCATAGTGCGATGACGGGAAAAAATAAAATAGCAGTCCACACTCACAGGACTTTGAAGAAACACGCACAGTTCACGCCGGGTAGGGCAAAGGAACTTGAAGTGTGTATTCTCTTTTAGGTTAAGTTTGTGAAACAAAAAAATCAAGACACAGTATCTGGTCATATGCACTAGTTGTAATAATAGTGAGAACACTATATTGTGTCTAAGTACAAATACTGTATAAATACAAATAATACTAGTCTACTATGTACAAATACGAAACGGTTGGTCACACTGTGGCGTACACCCCTTCCGGTCAAGACAATAAAGGCGTGAAGACGTACAATCTATTAAGTCTTATTTAATAGGCCCGATCAGGCTTGTTACATGGTGTCAGAAGTGAAAATATCAATCTTTGATTAACAAGGAACACAATGGAGCGTGTCTTGCCAGAAATTGATTGCTCAATGCTGGCGCATGAGTGGCCAAAGTGGAAAAGATCATTCATCATGTATATGATAGCGTCAAGCAAAGATGCAGAGCCAGAAGCGAAGAAGATTGCCACATTCTTGTGGTTGGCTGGATCAAAAGCTACGGAAATATACAACACAATGTTTCCCAATGATGGAACTGCACTTGGCATGGTAGGCACCATGGCGACATCTTCAGACTTGTCTACATCTTCGTCTACTGCTGCGATCGTTAGCCGTTCACTGGATGACGTTCTAAAAGCATTTGATGACTATAGTGTTCCATTCCGAAACATCACGATGGAGTCCTACAAGTTCAACAACATCTTTCAAGCTGAGGGACAACCTTTCATAGAGTTTGAAACTCAACTTCGCAAGCAGGTACAGTTATGCGACTACAAATGTGACTGTGGCCAAGCATATGAAGAACGGATGCTCCTGGATCGCTTCATAATCGGCATAAATGATTAAAGACTGCAGTTAAAACTACTGGAATCAAAAAACAAGAAAGTGGAGGAGATCGTCACCGAATGTAAAGCATTTGAAGCAGCCGCCAAAAACAATGAATTCCTTCATAACCAGAATCGAGAGAAATCTGTTAACGCAGTAGTCCGTCGCTGCTATAACTGTGGAGCAATTTACATTCCGAATCATCTTTCTGAGTGCCGTGCAGAGGGAACAACGTGCTACTCATGTGGAAAATCTGGACACTTCGCCAAGTACTGCAAGCAGAAGAGACGTGTGAACAACAACAACAGCGACAGCCGACCAGTGGATAGTAAGAACTACAACAACAGGCAAATAGACGAGGAACCCAAGAGTACAACAGGTGCAGCAATTAATTGGATAGAATCAGGTAAAACCAAAGGGAATCAATTAGCATCAGATAATGATATTAACAAAATTAATCTTAGAATAAGCGAGTGCGGTCGAAACAGAATAAGATGGACAAAAACATTTACAATTAATGGAAAAGCTATTACATTTAAGGTGGACACTGGAGCTGATGTCAACTGCATCCCAATTGATTTAGTTAAAGAGTTAAAACTTGAAGTTAAAAAAGAAAACGTTCTCATTTTTGATTATAATAATGTTAAAGTTAATAATTTTGGAATAGCTAAAGCAATCTGTTCTGATCCGAATTCAGAAACAGTAAAATGTATTGAATTTTTAGTTGTTGACTCAAAATCTGAACCATTAATAGGTCTTAAGTCCTCTGTAGAATTAAACCTTATTAAACATTTGAATATTGATTCAGTTTCCAACTTACCTCGAACCAGGGAGGAGTTTGTAGAGGAATTTAAGCAATTGTTTCAGGGACTTGGCAAGTTACCAAAGGAACAGTCTATCGTTCTTAAAGAAGGCGCACAGCCTGTGTTGCATTATAAGAAAAGGTTTCCACAAAGCTTGTTAGGGGCATTGGAGCAAGAGTTGAGTGCTATGGTAAAGGAAAAGATAATCTCACCAGTAACATACCCAACCAGCTGGGTAAATAACTTGCAAATAGTGGAAAAAGCAAATGGAAAACTCAGACTTTGTTTAGACCCCAAGCCGTTAAACAAGGCAATTAAACGAGAACATTACCTAATACCAACGATAGATGAATTTATGATACAATTATCTCGAAAGAAGGTTTTTACAATCCTGGATCTCTCCCATGGATTTTGGCAAATGCAACTTGATGAAGCTAGTTCAGATTTAATGACTTTTATGACTCCGTTTGGGAGATGTAAATTTAATCGTGTTCCATTTGGAATTAATAGCGCTCCTGAAATGTTCCAACGGAATATGGTACAAATTTTTGGTGACATACCAAATGTTATAGTTTATTTCGATGATATAGGAATATTAGGGGAAAGTTTTGAAGAGCATGATGAAACGTTATTAAAAGTACTTCAGCGAGCTAAAGAGAATGGCATTCGTTTCAATCCTGAAAAAGTCCAATATAGGAAAACGCAAGTTGAATTTATGGGCCATATTTTATCAGAAGGACTGATACATCCTCAAAGAAAGCACTTAGAAGCCATTCAAAATATTAAAATCCCAGAAGACAAAGCTGGAGTTCTACGCATTCTTGGACTTTTTAAGTACCTAGCTAAGTTTATACCAGACTTGTCCTCTAGAACTGCAAATCTCAGAAATCTGACTAGGAGTGATACCCTATTTAAGTGGACTACAGAACATCAAAACGAACTCAATGACTTACTTAAAACTATAACAAGTGGTCCGATTTTCGCCGTCTACGACAGCGCTAAACCGATGCCTCCAAAAATGGTCTTGGTTGTGTTATTCTGCAAAACGGTCATCCAATCAGCTTCGCGTCACGTACGCTAACTAAGAGTGAACAAAAGTGGGCCCAAATTGAAAAGGAGCTGTTGGCGATTGTATTTGCGTGTGAAAGGTTCCACTATTATGTCTACGGTAGAGAATTTTTAGTAGAAAGCGATCACAAGCCCCTGGAAGTTTTAGTAAGCAGGGACATTGACTCAGTAACAACACGATTGCAGCGAATGCTGCTATATCTCCTTAAATACCCAAAAATGACTGTAAAGTATACACCTGGAAGAGATATGCTAGTGGCAGACTGCTTATCACGAGCCCAACTACCAGATGAAACAGAAATCCCAGATCTATCCAATGTAATTCATATAGTAAGCCGCGCAGCGTGTCTCTCAGAAGAAAACTATTACTGCTATCTCTGGGTTCTGAAGAATGATGAAAACTATTGGAAAATCGCTGGTTTTGTTACAAATGTATGGCCATCATTTCATTTTTCACCAATTTTGCCAAAACTTCTACAAATTCAAATCCGAATTACACTTTGAACACGGTCTTCTATTTCGCCTTGGCAGACTAATAATACCGACCAAGTTACAAAAACAAATCTTAAACCAAGTCCATGTGTCCCACCTAGGCATTGAAAAAACCTTAGCTCGAGCGCGAAAACTGTACTACTGGCCGAATATGAGCGTACACATTAAGGAATTGGTGTCTTCTTGCGAAGTATGCGAAAAGTTTCAAAGAAATAATCAAAAGGAACCTCTAATAGAAGACGAAGCGCCAGAATATCCGCTTCACATGGCAGGAATGGACATTTTTATGGGTAAAATTTTTTTGTCAATCTTTGACGCATACTCTAACTTCTTGATTGTTAATCGGCTTAAAGGAAAATCAATTGTGGATGTTACTGAACAACTAAAAAAGACATTTGATAGTTATGGTTACCCATCAAAACTTAAATGTGACAACAGTCCTTTTAATTCATTCTCGTTCAGAACGTTTGCGAATGATGTAATACATTACTTCAGTTCTCAAGTCCTAGATACCCTCAGAGCAACGGGTGAGCAGAAAAAGGAGTAGCGATTGCAAAGAATATTTTAAAACGATGCTCTGAAGCAAGTACAGGATTCTTGAATACAATGCTACTCCTGTAGAAAGTTTAGCATTCTCTCCATGCGAATTATTCTTTGGAAGAATGTGTAAAACCAAAATGCCAATAAAAAAATCAGAGCTGTTTAGAAATCATATTGAGAAAGAAAAAGTTAAAAAAAGCTTTACCGATAAAAAGTCTAAACAAAAAATGTATTATAATTTACACTCAAAAACTCTTCGTCCATTAAATGTAGGTGACAAAGTCCAATTTAGGAAAAAAGCGAATGAATGGGCATACGGAATTGTTGAAAAAAGAGTAAATGAAAGATCTTATATCATAAGAGATGATCTCAATAACTATTTTAGAAGAAACAGAAGACTAATGAATAAAACCCAAATTAACAGTAGCAATGTATATGAATATATATCTGATGGTAATTTAAGAGAAAACGAAACTGTTAATTTAAGAGAAAACGAAACTGTTAATTTAAGAGAAAACGAAACCGAAAATAGCAACGAAGAAACTGTAAATATTTACGATGAACCAGTAATTGAGGAGAGTGAAAATTTTGATCTAAATCAGACTAACAATGTAAGCACTGAAGAAATTATAGACCCTCTTGGTGATAGTACTTTTGTGAATGAAAGTAATACTGATATGTCAATGGATTATGAAACCCCTGGAGGTTTCAGTTCTGAAGAAGAGGTTAAACCAACAGTAGTATCACGATCAGGCAGAGCTATTAAACCTCCTGCCAGATATGGTTGGAATAAACCCTAACCCTAAAAAAAAGCGTGTAATAATAGTGAGAACACTATATTGTGTCTAAGTACAAATACTGTATAAATACAAATAATACTAGTCTACTATGTACAAATACGAAACGGTTGGTCACACTGTGGCGTACACCCCTTCCGGTCAAGACAATAAAGGCGTGAAGACGTACAATCTATTAAGTCTTATTTAAAAGGCCCGATCAGGCTTGTTACACTAGTCGTGCGACCAACCATCTTTTTCAACATTCGTTGTTGAAATTAAAGCTTAAAAAAAAAAAAAATAATGCTTAAACTCATTTGTTTTGGCCATTGTTGAATTATTTGTAGTTCGTTAAAGTAACTGTAAGCTGTTCTGCGTACGAAAACATCAATGTTTGCAACAAATTCTCAGAATATGTTATACACTTCGTAAATAATAACTAATATTAATTAAAAGTGCTATAAATTACCAAAACAGCACAAATTGGGTTTGTTTACAAATTGTTCATATTATTATTAGCTAGACAGAGGCGTAGTAAGAGCGGAGTGTGGGGTACGTGAGGTTAGGCTCTCACACGGATAGACTCTATGGGAAGAGGCTATAAAATCCCAAAATATATGAGTTTTTTGGCTATCGGCAAAGCGATCATCACAACTGCTGGTAACAAAAGCTGACCATTCTTGTGCCGATAAGTTTTGCCACAGGAAGAAAGACCATCGACGGTCAGCAAAAAAATGCATGCATAGCTTAAATAATAAACAATAAAAATAATGCAATATGTAATGAAAACACTTAATAAACAAGAGAGAATGCTATAGTCGGGTTGGTGTCCCGACTATCTAATACCCGTCACTCGGCTAAAGAAGTGCGAGGGAGATGGAGATAAAACTTTGATCAGCTATAACTTTTTAACGAATGGTCCGATTTAAAAAATTTCTTCTACATTTCGATAGGTATTGATAAGCACAACAAAACTGCATTTTTACTTTTCTGAAATATTTAAATTTTTAAAATCGTATATTAAGTATTGTGGGCGTTAGAGGGGGCGTGGCACCTTCTGGAAATAAACTTGCGCTGCGTAGGAACTCCAAGAATCTTCATGCGAAATACCAATCCTCTAGCTTTAATAGTTTTCGATATCTCAGCGTTCATACAGACAGACGGACAGACGGACAGACGGACAGACGGACATGGCTATAACGACTCGGCTAGTGACCCTGATCAAGAATATATATACTTTATGGGGTCGGAAACGCTTCCTTCTAGCTGTTACATACTTTTGCACGAATACAATATACCCTTTTACTCTACGAGTAACGGGTATAACTATAGACAGGATATAGCATATTTGTGAATTCTTAAAAAATACTAAAATACTGCAGTGAGGATACAGCATAATGAATGAGCCAAACAGTGTCGTGGAACAACCGCATAAGGAATTGGTAGTGCGGTTATTCCACTACATTGTTCGCTTCTTTCATTAGAGCAATTTTTCTCAGCCTATACGATTTTACGTAGGTGCGAGCAAGACAGATATATCTCAGCTGCAATAAGCAAAATTGTAAAAACCGATGGGCACTTTTGGTATTTTATTTTGGTATTTTAAAATACCTCCATTCGGTACTACCTGGACCGATGAGCAATGAGCAAAATTTTACTTTTTAGATTCAATTCATTAGAGCTACTGTGAAATGGGATCAATAATAAAAATAGATTTGATGCTTTTTGGTTGAATTGTCAAACCTATTGCGACTAGTTAGGTGCTATAAACAAACAAGAACAATACAAAAATTATTTTAGAGGCCTAATTACTCGTTGCCAACTAAAAATAACGCTCATATTTCTAAATGAAGACATAACTGCGTCTATAAATTTATAAAACATTGCCTTTTCTAAAAATTAATGCCGGATATGGTAAAATTAAAACAATTACATATGTACTTTGAACAACCTAAAACATTTTAAAAACTTGGTTAAAATGTCTGATTTCATGGCAATACACACTATTAATTTTACAGCATTCAACCTTAATGATTTAACCAGTTAAAGTTATTTGAACTATAAAGTTTAAATTTAACGGCTAAATTCTAAGTGACCATGCCATCTTATCCAAACCAATCCCAGTACATGTATATATATTTGTCCCTTTCTAAGGGCTAGTACTAGACATTTACGCCGCCGAGCCACGCCGCCGCCGCCGCCGATTTTTGTCTTTTTTAAGGCGCCGCCGCCGAATCACGAAAATATCAGCGCGGCGGCGGCGGCGGCGGCGGCGGCGGCGGCGGCGGCGGCGGCGGCGGCGGCGTTCGGCGCAATAGCATTTTGTTTGATGCTTTTAAGTAATCGAATAAAAGAATCGATATTGTCTCAGCTCAGTTAGGTTTTTTTTTATTCATATTTATACCCGTTACTCGTAGAGTAAAAGGGTATATTGTATTCGTGCAAAAGTATGTAACGATAGAAGGAAGCGTTTCCGACCCTATAAAGTATATATATTCTTGGTCAGGGTCACTAGCCGAGTCGATATAGCCATGTCCGTCTGTCCGTCTGTCTGTCCGTATGAACGCTGAGATCTCGGAAACTATAAAAGCTAGAGGATTGGTATTTGGCATGAAGATTCTTGGAGTTCCTACGCAGCGCAAGTTTGTTTCAAGAAGGTGCCACGCCCCCTCTAACGCCCACAATCGCTTATATACGATTTTAAAAATTTAAATATTTCGGAAATGTAAAAATGCAGTTTTGTTGTGTTTATCAATACCTATCGAAATGTAGAAGAAATTTTTTAAATCGGACCATTCGTTAAAAAGTTATTGCTGATCAAAGTTTATATCTCCATCTCCCTCGCACTGCCTTTAGCCGAGTGACGGGTATTAGATAGTCGGGACACCAACCCGACTATAGCGTTCTCTCTTGTTTTTAGTTTAAAAACATGCAAAAGAAAGTTTAAGTTTGGTTTTTTTTTATTCATATTTTTTAGTTTAAAAACATGCTAAGAAAGTTTAAGTTTGGTTTTTTTTTATTCATATTTTTTAGTTTAAAAACATTCAAAGAAAGTTTAAGTTTGGTTTTTTTTTTATTCATATTTTTTAGTTTAAAAACATGCAAAGAAAGTTTAAGTTAGGTTTTTGTTTATTCATATTTTTAAGTTTAAGTTAAGTTTAAAGTTAAGTTTATTGATCTCGCAGAAGAATTCTGTTTAATTTTTTTTTTAATAATGTGTGGAAAATATAATTAATGATCTCTCAGAAAAAGAAGTCTTAATTTGTTTTTAATTTTGTTATGTTTATTTAATTATGTTATTATGTTTAAAAAGAAAAATAAATAAAAATTTAAAAAACTAATTTTGTTTTTACTGCGTACGCCGCCGGCCGCCGACAAATTCGACGGCTTAGCTGCCGCCGCCGCCGCCGTTTTCATTTTAACTCTACGCCGCCGCCGCCGGCTTTTCTTGACCCCCACGCCGCCGCCGACGACCAAGCCATCGGCGTAAACCTCTAGCTAGTACTCAACCCCACAAAAAGTCGTCCAAAACCAAAAACATCATATAAAAAAAAACGTCACAAAATTTTTGGTGGCGAAATTTTGGTTGTAGTTTTTGGACGGCAGTACTCATGCTCACAAAAAAAAAATTCATTTTATATATTTCTTGAGCTATCGATCAATTCGATAACAACCTAGTTAAATCCTTAACGAAAATTCGCTAAAATACACTCTCAAAGGCAGAAGACTAATTACAATGACTATCGAGTACTGTAACAATGGATTATACGGTTGATTTCGCTTGTAAAGCCTAGTACTCAGTACGACGAAAACTGCTAGCTAACCATAGGAGTAAGCGATAGGCAAATAGGTAGCTAACGCCTTTAGCTCAGACTTTTTTCCACCGCGGTACTCAGTTGAGCTAAGAAAATGGTAAGGAAATACCAAAAAATACCAGATTTAGCGAATGAATTCCGATGAACGCCTTTAGCCGCGGCCCAAAGAATGAAAAATTTAATCGTTGGCTGTGTTTGTGCAGAAGCGGTGTGCAAATAACAAATTATAAATGGCAGGAAAACCCCAAAAACCAATGGAAAACTGCTTGTAGGAGTTGCGGCAATACATATGGCCATGCCAACAGCAAATTTAAAGCTTGCGAACCAGGTCGCCTCAACATTTTGTAATATTTTAAAATTGGCGCCAGTTGAGGTTTGCTGTATGTCAACAAACCCAGTAAGACCATGCTGCAGGCATTGCGGATGAACTCCGAAAACTTCGGCCACACTAAGAGATTAATATTTTTCGACTAGTAAAACTCTTAGCCGAACTGAGTACTAGGCTTATAATACAAGTTAAAAATTGGAATTTCAGGTTTGTTTATGTTTTTGAGCCAGTGTGACCAAAAAATAACGCACGGATATTACCAAATTAATCAACTTTGGACCATCAAGAAATAATTGACTGAAAATAGTATTTTTTTTGGGCCAGTTTTTGTCAGGTTGAGTACTAGCCCTAAGCCTCTAATGAATGCTCTAATGAATGAGCCGAACAATGTAGTGGAATAACCGCATAAGGAAATAACAAAAATACTAGATTTTGCGGGTGAATTCCGATGATCCACTTTAGTCGCGACGCAAAGAATAACAAATTTGATCTCTGGCTGGGTTTGTGCAAAAGCGGTCTGTCAATAACGAATTTAATATGGGAGGAAACCTCCAAAAACCACTAAGAAACGTCTACATTAGTTGCAATAATACATATCGCCATGCTAACAGCTAATTTAAAGCATGCAACCTGGGTGCTCAACATTTTTAAATTGCGCCAATTGATTTGCCCAGCTACTTGGCAGTAAGACCATGCTACAATGTACGTCAAAATAGCGTCGATGCAGAGACATATTTTAATTTTAAAGTGGTCTAGCCGATAAACTATTAAAGTTATCAAAAAAATTTAAACGCAGTCTTATTCAGTAGTATTCTAAGATATTATATCGTAATCTACGCTTATTACTTTTTTAAAATAACATTTAAAATTAAACATAAACTGAAAATACAGACTATTTTAATGTCGCAGCTTATTTCGTGCAGCAACATTATGTTCGTTTTATTCGTAAGTTGTTTATTTTTAAAACGTTTTTCTACTTCTACATTGTTTTGTACGTTATTAATAAAGTATTTTAAAATTTCAAAGGATTTAAATACAGCTAAAAAAAAAGTTATAGAGAAATTAAAAAAATTACGCAACTTTTGAAAATTGAACGGCTTAAACGTAAAAAAAACTTGTAACATTATTTAAAAAATCACAGAATCTGTTGATTTACGACCTAGATTTTCAAAATATGTTGTCCAACGCTTCATATAAGTAAATTGAGTGGTGTGAATGGTCCCAAAATGCATTCTTTATAACTCTAAAGGCATTTTTCCACTATGCGGTTTTTTCGGTATTTTCGATTGGCAACGCGATAGGCGGACGGGAGGTGTTTCCATTGGCAAACGCGTCTGAAACAGCTGTTCTGCTATTGTCATTTGCGAGCTAAAGTAAACAATGGATTTAAATAATTTATTACTAATAAATACAATCTCAGAACAGCATTTGAACACAATAAATATGTGTGGACAAATTGAAAGCTCGATTTCGCAGAATCGGAAAGGGCATTGACAATAATATTACAAAGACAAACAATTTGATATTATGCTGCTGCATACTTCACAATTTCTTAAATGAAAACAACAGCGATATACAAACTAGATGGACAACGGAAGTCAGAAAAGAACGCCAGCAGCCTGAGCATGTGGTGTGGATGGGGAACCAGAACGAAGAAGCCGAAACTATTCGACAAGCACTTGCAGTACATTTTAATGAAAACCAAGACCAGACAACTTAATAAGGCAATGTTGTATTCTTCATGTATTTCACAGCCCTTTAACCTAATTACAAGTAATTAATACATAAATATAAATCAAAACACATTATTAATTAATTAACAGTCAAATATGGTCTACTCCCGCATGTTTCGCTCAAACAGCTTGAGAACCCTTTCTTGGAAGCCCCTAGTGTTTTCGTTAAAATTTTCAATATGGTACTTATCACATTTAAGAACAATCTAAGCATATTAAAATAGGCTATAAAGCACGTCATTCGTTCCATTTTCATTTGGAATCATTTTTGTATTTTCAATAGAGTGCTTACTGACTAATTATCGTTACTATTAAACGAAATTTGTGTACTTCCAACGAAGTTCCGATTCTTACAACACCCACCAAGAAACTAAGGCCAAGCAAATTGGCAGTATTGATATAGGTTGGGCGTGTTCTGAGGTTACTGAGCGCGGAACAATTTTTTTTTTTTAAGAATGAATGGTTTAAACATTAAATGAAAAATTCCCTCAAAAAATTTTTAAAACTTGGCCTAAAAATTAGTTTTATGTTTTACCAGGGCACCGGTCCATAGTAAATATTCGGTTTTTGCGTTCCTGGGATATCAAAAATTCATCTTTCGTGATAAATTTAGTTACCCAATTATATAACGTTAATTAAAGAATACAATTTTGGACTGTCAAGAATCAAGTTAATTTTTAAAGATTTTTTTTAATTAAATACAATTTAAAGCACGTTAATGACGTAATATACTAAATTATCCAAAATTATTCGCTTTTTCTGGTGGTAATATGTTTTGAAGATATTACACAACAGAACAAAAGCCCCACAACATTTTTCAAAAAAGTTTTAACATACATTTTACGGATTTTGTTGCTTGCACGAAATAAGCTGCGACATTAAAAAAGTATGTATTTTCAGTTTATGTTTAATTTTAAATGTTCTTTTAAAAATTTAATAAGCGTAGATTACGATATAATATCTTAGAATACTACTGAATAAGACTGCGTTTAAATTTTGTTGATAACTTTAATAGTTTATCGGCTAGACCACTTTTAAATTAAAATATGTCTCTGCACGAAATAAGCTGCAAGCCACTGTAGGTCAAAATAGCGTCGGCCACTAAGCAACGAAAGTGGAACAGTGGAATTTTGAACACTGCACAGTGGGCCAGAAAGTTCATTTTTTGGCCAAAAATCTGTAATTTCTTTCCTAGGACAGTTAGAAGGATGCAGTTTTTCTGCGTTTTTTTCTTAAAAGATTGAACTTTCCGACGAACTACAAGTAAAATTTCTTGGAATTTTATATGATATAGATAATCCAAACCAAAGTCGGAAAATTTTACGTACTTTTCGGTTTATTATTTTTTAAAAAATAACCAGAAAACGCACTCAATCCATTTTCATACACGATAAAGTATGAGATAAAACAAACAAAAAAAAGTTAACATCAGTAAAAAATATTATGTCGTTTAAGATTTATGAACCGTTAAAAACTGCAACTTTCGGAGGCTCCCACATCAACGTACATATATCAATCAATCGATTTTAAAAAAAATGCTATTTTTTTGTTCTTGTTTTCTCTTAAGATTTTTATATTCAAATTATTAACAAAAATTGTTTTAAAAATAATTTGACATTTTCTGAAGTCATCACAAAAGTATGCTACATTTATACTTGCATAGGTCAGATTAGTCTTATTTCAGTTCTCATCTGAAGAAGGTACAAGAAAGTACTAGAAATGCTGCATACCTTTGGGCATACTAAAGTCCTCCTTTAGATCCCTAAGGCGCTCTGCCGGGCATTTTGTCTCTGCGCTGTAATTTTCAGTTATATAGTTTCCGGATCTAAACTATATAGATTTCGAAAGGACCATGATCGATTAGTGTACGTAAAAAGTAGATTTTAGATGTTAGTCACACTAAAATCAAATTTGGCGCGCAAAATGTTCACTAAAACCTGAAGCAAAAAAAGTACGGCATACTTTTGGGCTCAACAAAATGGCTTGACTTCGAGTTAAGCCTTCAATTAAAACTTAAATTACCGAAAACTAAGGCAAAACCGCATCGAGTCGGCGGTATGCGCTTTTAGTAAATTGATCAAGGAATTTTTTTTGAAAGAATGAACTAATTTGGGGATCGCACTCAAAGGCACTTGAAAAGCAAAGTACATATTTGCTCAAAAAAGACGTGAAAATCAACAAATACATTTATTTTAGGAAACAAGTAAGACATACGACCTATATTATATTTTTTATTTGTTGAAAGTAATCACATCTACTAGTTTTGTGAAGAGTCGAACAGCTACATCAGCATCTTTGACTTCAAGATTTTTTTTAATTTCCATCAATATTTGATGAATTTTCCATTTTGAAAATACGGTAAAAGAAAACTACTTGCCCGAATTCTTTAAAACTCTGGCATAAATTAGTTTAATGTATTAGGAAAAGGATTTCAAACTTATATTGGTCATTTTCTTAAAAAAAAATCGTTTTTTTGGCCAAAAATCGGGTCGGCTGGCTCAATGTGCACTGGGGCTATTTTTGTTTTTGAATTTTCTCGCAATTTGGGGGTCGAACCAAAAAATGTTTGAAGCAAAATTGTTTAGAATTAAAATATCTATCGATCTAGACAGGTAGGGGGAAAATCCGAGGTCTACAAGTGGTTCAAAAATGCATTCGAAAAATCGGGTATCCACCATTTGGTTAACTGCTCCCCTCACAGAGGTTGTGCCATCATGCACGCTAAATCAGGTTATTAAGCGTTAATTCAAGCTTCTTGTCTGAAAGCTTCATCAAAATCAAACTCACAGATTTTGAGTAAAACGCCTAACAGTGAACCAACATCGGATTTTCCCCATACAAAAAAGGGAGCCGAAATTTAGTTTGTCTGGGGCTCCACTCATAGAGGTTGTGCCAACATGCACGGTACATGGGCAGATTGGGGATCCTCCTAAGAACGTGTTGTGAAAATTTCATGAAAATGACCAGCCAGCGAGACAGCGTACCGAGCCATGTCATAAACCAAAATCGATGTACTTATATCGATATATCGGTAAGTACGACCTACAACACTAAATTGAGCCAATGGGCAACTCTTGTATTTCGCGGTAATTTGCAAAATTCAGTTGAAGATTATCAAGATGGCACGTCAGGTCTCATTGGTTAAGTGTGTAAGTATTTTATTATATATATTTATTATTTACTAGCAAGGTGGGCCGCAGCTTCGCCCGCGGAAATTAAGATTGAAAATATGTATGTATGTATGTAGAATAGCTACATAAATTGACATACCTTTACTACTTATTTAAAATTTTAAAAATTCCCAAGATTAGCCTAAAAGCCGAGAAATCATTTTATAGAACTTTGTTTCTTAGTTTCCACAAAACCAACAGTATTATGTCCTACACTCAAAAAAAAACTTGGTAAACCACAAAAATGTTCAATTCTACCAATTAAATAATTACTTTCACAATAACAAATACACACAATTCGCATATACACACACCCAAAGCAAAAACAAAAAAAACGTAAATCTTTTTTTATTGTTACGTAACTATCCGTATACGTCAATTTTACCAATCAAATTTTTTTGTGTGTATGCAAACTATTTAAAAAAAAAAACAAAAACTTGCAAAAACAACCATTGTCCTTCCTTCCAATCCATTCCATCCCATTACTTTGGATTGTTTGCATAAGGGCCGTTCTTTTACAAACCGAACTGATTTGGCCAAAAAAAAACTGTCACATTTTTGATTTGCCTGAAACTTTTTTTACACGTACTATTCGGAAATAAGTAAACACGTGTATCAGGATTTGACCGAAAAAAAATTATTTTTTTAGTTATAATTTTTTTAAGTCAAATTTGAAAAAGTACCCTCTCATTGAAAATCTGTATCTCCGGTTATATGAATCCGATTGACTTCATGTCTTCGGCATTAATTCCTCTAAAACCTCTTCTTTCAAAATAAAATTTCTAAAAAAAAAAAATTTTTTAATTTCTTAAAAATAAAAACAAATTAAGATTTAAAAAAATTTTTTAACCATTGCCCCCACAAAAAAAAATATTTTTTTTTATTTTAATACTTGCGCCATATTGTTAGTTACAATCGGTTTTTGTGAAAACGCATCATCCAATTGATTCCAGATGACACCGAGTGCGCTTGTAACGTTGTCCTCACAGATGTGGAGTCTCTTCGTGGGCTGAACTCAGTGAACTCAGGGTGGTTTGAGTGCCACTTGGTCAATGGAAAGTTCCCCCTTTGAAGAACTTCGATGACTTCTTGTTTGATGAGTAGCAAGGTGTCTATGTCGTCTGCTCCGCTAAGCAGATCGTCCACGTAAAACGATGATTTGATAACGGATGCGCCGGTCGGGAATTCCTCCTTGTACTTGTCAGCCAAATAGTGTAAACTGCGCACTGCAAGGTACGGTGCAGCGGCGGTTCCGTAAGTGACGGTGTTCAGCTGGAACGTCTGCAGCTGTGCATCTGGGGAGTCTCGCCAAAATATGTATTGATATTTTCGAAAGCTTTGATCGACGAGGACTTGCCTGTACATTTTTGTCACGTCAGCTGTCATGGCATATTGAAACAGTCTGAATTTGAGAAGCTGCAGATAAAGATCCGTTTTGCGCAGTGGGACCCACAAATAGTAGGTCATTAAGAGATAGTTGCGACGTTGTTGCGCTTTTAGTAAATTGATCAAGGAATTTTTTTTGAAAGAATGAACTAATTTGGGGATCGCACTCAAAGGCACTTGAAAAGCAAAGTACATATTTGCTCAAAAAAGACGTGAAAATCAACAAATACATTTATTTTAGGAAACAAGTAAGACATACGACCTATATTATATTTTTTATTTGTTGAAAGTAATCACATCTACTAGTTTTGTGAAGAGTCGAACAGCTACATCAGCATCTTTGACTTCAAGATTTTTTTTAATTTCCATCAATATTTGATGAATTTTCCATTTTGAAAATACGGTAAAAGAAAACTACTTGCCCGAATTCTTTAAAACTCTGGCATAAATTAGTTTAATGTATTAGGAAAAGGATTTCAAACTTATATTGGTCATTTTCTTAAAAAAAAATCGTTTTTTTGGCCAAAAATCGGGTCGGCTGGCTCAATGTGCACTGGGGCTATTTTTGTTTTTGAATTTTCTCGCAATTTGGGGGTCGAATCAAAAAATGTTTGAAGCAAAATTGTTTAGAATTAAAATATCTATCGATCTAGACAGGTAGGGGGAAAATCCGAGGTCTACAAGTGGTTCAAAAATGCATTCGAAAAATCGGGTATCCACCATTTGGTTAACTGCTCCCCTCACAGAGGTTGTGCCATCATGCACGCTAAATCAGGTTATTAAGCGTTAATTCAAGCTTCTTGTCTGAAAGCTTCATCAAAATCAAACTCACAGATTTTGAGTAAAACGCCTAACAGTGAACCAACCTCGGATTTTCCCCATACAAAAAAGGGAGCCGAAATTTAGTTTGTCTGGGGCTCCACTCATAGAGGTTGTGCCAACATGCACGGTACATGGGCAGATTGGGGATCCTCCTAAGAACGTGTTGTGAAAATTTCATGAAAATGACCAGCCAGCGAGACAGCGTACCGAGCCATGTCATAAACCAAAATCGATGTACTTATATCGATATATCGGTAAGTACGACCTACAACACTAAATTGAGCCAATGGGCAACTCTTGTATTTCGCGGTAATTTGCAAAATTCAGTTGAAGATTATCAAGATGGCACGTCAGGTCTCATTGGTTAAGTGTGTAAGTATTTTATTATATATATTTATTATTTACTAGCAAGGTGGGCCGCAGCTTCGCCCGCGGAAATTAAGATTGAAAATATGTATGTATGTATGTAGAATAGCTACATAAATTGACATACCTTTACTACTTATTTAAAATTTTAAAAATTCCCAAGATTAGCCTAAAAGCCGAGAAATCATTTTATAGAACTTTGTTTCTTAGTTTCCACAAAACCAACAGTATTATGTCCTACACTCAAAAAAAAACTTGGTAAACCACAAAAATGTTCAATTCTACCAATTAAATAATTACTTTCACAATAACAAATACACACAATTCGCATATACACACACCCAAAGCAAAAACAAAAAAAACGTAAATCTTTTTTTATTGTTACGTAACTATCCGTATACGTCAATTTTACCAATCAAATTTTTTTGTGTGTATGCAAACTATTTAAAAAAAAAAACAAAAACTTGCAAAAACAACCATTGTCCTTCCTTCCAATCCATTCCATCCCATTACTTTGGATTGTTTGCATAAGGGCCGTTCTTTTACAAACCGAACTGATTTGGCCAAAAAAAAACTGTCACATTTTTGATTTGCCTGAAACTTTTTTTACACGTACTATTCGGAAATAAGTAAACACGTGTATCAGGATTTGACCGAAAAAAAATTATTTTTTTAGTTATAATTTTTTTAAGTTTGCCAAAAATTGTCAAATTTGAAAAAGTACCCTCTCATTGAAAATCTGTATCTCCGGTTATATGAATCCGATTGACTTCATGTCTTCGGCATTAATTCCTCTAAAACCTCTTCTTTCAAAATAAAATTTCTAAAAAAAAAAAAATTTTTTTAATGACTAAAAAATGACTTTTTACTTTTTGTCATTTAGAAATTGTCAAAACACCTTAAACTTAACTTTTAATCATTAAAAATTGTTAAAGGACTAGTAAACGATGAGAGAACATGAATTCCATAAGGATCCGACAAGAATAAAAGAGTAGCCCTACTTGCTGCGACGTTTTTACATACAAAAAAGCAGAGCTTGCAAGTATCAGTCAACCTTTTCAAAGTGTTCGAGAAAAACCTGTCATTTACAAACACTTTGAGAACTGGGAGAGAGCTAACACATTCAAAGGGGTTTTGATTAACAGCTGTTACGCTCAGAGCAAAACCCTTTTTTTTAGGGCTCCTTCGGTTTCGGTTTCTACTGACTACTTTGCTCGGTCTGTTAGGGAAAACGGTCTTTTGTGAATGTATGCGTGCGTGTGTGTGAACTGTTCAGTAATGCTTCAGTTGTAACATTGCCTTTTGATTATTCAAATTTAAAAGTGCAATGGAAAATCCGTAATCTGTATTTTCTAAAGCTGAATCTGTAAGATTATCCCATTTACCATTAAATTCAAATATTCTACATATTTTAATAATTTAAGATTTCAAAACTACACTTTTGGCATATCTTTCTCATGTAGTAAATAATAACCAAATCCACCTAATAAAATTTTTTTAGCTACAGGAAACAGTAGAGCTTTTTAACATGTTGAACCTCCTTTAGCAGTTTATGTAGCTTTAAATGAATTCCTAACTATCTAAGAATATCTTCACAACATTACCTGTTTATATTCCAAATATCTCGAAAGATTTGAAAGAACGCGTGAACCATTTTGTAGAAATAGGCTTGGTTGGAATACTTTGATACATTTTTATACCCGTTACTCGTAGAGTAAAAGGGTATATTGTATTCGTGCAAAAGTATGTAACAGCTAGAAGGAAGCGTTTCCGACCCCATAAAGTATATATATTCTTGATCAGGATCACTAGCCGAGTCGATCTAGCCATGTCTGTCTGTCCGTCTGTCTGTCTGTCTGTCTGTCTGTCTGTCTGTCTGTCTGTATGAACGCTGAGATTTCGGAAACTACAAAAGCTAGAAGATTGGCATTTTGCATGCAGATTCTAGGAGTTCCTACGCAGCGCAAGTTTATTTCAAAAAGGTGCCACGCCCCCTCTAACGCCCACAATACTTAATATACGATTTTAAAAATTTAAATATTTCGGAAAAGTAAAAATGCAGTTTTGTTGTGTTTATCAATACCTATCGAAATGTAGAAGAAATTTTTTAAATCGGACCATTCGTTTAAAACTTATGCCTAATCAAAGTTTCAGCTGAGTTACGTTTATTATATAGTCGGGACACCAACCCGACTACAGCGTTCGCACTCCCTTTAGCTGAGTGACGGGTATTAGATAGTCGGGACTCCAACCCGACTATAGCGTTCTCTCTTGTTTATCTTAAGCTTTATGGTAGTTCATTTGAACCAATCTGCCTTTTATAGCTCATTTGAAAGGTAATTCATTTATTTATGGCATTTCTTAATAAAGATAGTTTCTTATATAGTAAATAAATATATTGAAGCAAACAAAAAAAAAAAGATAACCTAAATTCAGAATAAAATTCTATGTACATTTATATGTACAATGCAATTTTAGAATTATCTTATTTCCCATGCAAAATTTAAGCCCATATCACAGCAGGCCTATACATTTCACTTTCTAGAGAAAACCCATTTTTCTGACTTTTATTTAACAGTAGTCTTTCAGAAACCCTTTTAGGTGACTGTTAACTTAAAAGGGTCTCACCGAGTGGTTACTGAAAGACCGACTGATTTGTTCGGTTGAGCCGAACGGTCGGACCGAAACCGGCAAGCAAAACGAAAAAAGGGTTCCGCTCAGAGAGAGATTCTGTGAGCAACATTATTTTCGGTTTTGTCGAGAGTCAAATTGCCTTAGAAAAATCGGTTGACAGTTATTTGCATGCTCTGCAAAAAAGCCGAGGCCTTGTTAAAAAAAATTCGATATTTAAAAAACTAAAAATGGCTCCAACTTTTCACAAAAACCGATTGTAACTAACAATATGGCGCAAGTATTAAAATAAAAAAAAATATTTTTTTTTGTGGGGGCAATGGTTAAAAAATTTTTTTAAATCTTAATTTGTTTTTATTTTTAAGAAATTAAAAAATTTTTTTTTTTTAGAAATTTTATTTTGAAAGAAGAGGTTTTAGAGGAATTAATGCCGAAGACATGAAGTCAATCGGATTCATATAACCGGAGATACAGATTTTCAATGAGAGGGTACTTTTTCAAATTTGACAATTTTTGGCAAACCTAAAAAAATTGTAACTAAAAAAATAATTTTTTTTCGGTCAAATCCTGATACACGTGTTTACTTATTTTCCGAATAGTACGTGTAAAAAAAGTTTCAGGCAAAACAAAAATGTGACCCAATAAAAGGTGTTCGGTTTGTAAAAGAACCGCTCATAAGTTTAAAAGTTAAGTTTTAAAATTGTTATTGAACGGTGAATTATAGAGCGTTTTCTATAATTATAACTCATTTAAATCAGAGTATGGGGGTGCAGGAAGGAGGCGCCAACGAAATTGGTAGCGTTGTCACAGTAAATATCTGTGAGCAGACCGCGGCGTCCAGAGAATCTCTTCAAAGCCGCCAGAAATGCTTCTGTGCTCAAATCTGTGACCACCTCAATATGCACGGCCTTGACGACGAGACATATGAACACGGCGAGATAGCTTTTAGATGGAGGCTTTCCGCGTATTCGAAGATAAGTGTGTATAGGTCCGCAGAAATCGACACCGCATTTGCTGAAGGGCTTACTGATTGCCAATCTTGCTTTAGGTAATTGACCCATTACTTGCAGTAAGTACAGGCTCGAACAATACGGCGCGCTACATTCCTTGCGTTGATGATCCAGAACTTCAGTCGAAGGAGCGCCATCAGCGCCTTTGGTCCGGCATGGAAGTTTCGAGTGTGAAGGTGGCGGACATATTTGATTACCATTGATGATTTACTGGGGAGTAGTAGTGGGTGCTTCTCACTCTCAGGAAGATCGGAATAGTCGAGTCGTCCTCCAACCTTTATGAGTTCGAAACCCGTAGCGCTATCTATGAAAGGAGAAAGAAACTTTAGTGGACCTTTAAGTACTTGGTTTTTCCTGAGGTATCGAAGTTCTTCCGGAAACGAGTGGTTTTGAAGATTCCAAGTTATGCAGTTTGATGCGTGTTCTAATTCTTCCGGACTGAGGGTTGCACCTTTGAACTTCGACGATTTCCGAGCGATGTGTATGAATCGAAACATCCATGCGACAATGCGTAGACAAACAGTGTATGAGCTGTGCCTTTCGAGTGACGCCAGCAGATAGTTAGTTGTAGTTGTGGTTGAAAACATGTGTTTCCGTTTCTCGCAGTTAACGATGTCCAAATCGATGGCGGCATTTTTTGCCACAGGCCACTTTGAAATGCCTTCATGCAAAAACGGAGGACCGCTGAACCACATTGATGCGTCCAGTTCGGTGACAGTGCAACCGCGAGAGACAATATCGGCTGGGTTGCTTTGGGTGGGCACGAATCTCCAATTGGCGGCAGATGTTAAACTCTGAATTTCAGACACGCGATTTCCAACGAAGGTTGAGATCGTTACGGAGTGCTGCTGGAGCCAATGGAGTACTATTTGTGAGTCTGACCAGAGGTAAGACGGTATGAGTCTTTCTCCGAACAATCCTTTGACTTTGTTGAATAGTTTAGCGAGTAAGTGTGCGGCACACAGTTCCAGTTTCGGAAGCGATTGTTTCTTGACAGGGGCTACTCTAGACTTTGATGTCCACAACCGAACGGTGATGTTACTTGGTCCCTCAGTTCGCACGTACACACAACATCCGTACGCCCTGATGGACGCATCGCAAAATCCGTGCAGTTGAATGTTGCTAGTGGCATTTTGCAGGCAACACCGAGGTACTTGAAGAGTTGGCAACATGTTCAAGGATTCCAAGTAGTCGGTCCATGCATCATGTAGGGATTGAGGAACCGATTCGTCCCAATTAAGATTGAGCATCCACAGTTCCTGAAGAATCATTTTCGCCACGATAATTATCGGTGACAAAAGACCAAGGGGGTCAAAGAGTGATGATGCGATGGATAAGATGGATCTCTTTGTAGCTGGCAAGGTTGGTTGTTTTGAAGCAAAGGTGAAGAGAAACGCATCATCCAATTGATTCCAGATGACACCGAGTGCGCTTGTAACGTTGTCCTCACAGATGTGGAGTCTCTTCGTGGGCTGAACTCAGTGAACTCAGGGTGGTTTGAGTGCCACTTGGTCAATGGAAAGTTCCCCCTTTGAAGAACTTCGATGACTTCTTGTTTGATGAGTAGCAAGGTGTCTATGTCGTCTGCTCCGCTAAGCAGATCGTCCACGTAAAACGATGATTTGATAACGGATGCGCCGGTCGGGAATTCCTCCTTGTACTTGTCAGCCAAATAGTGTAAACTGCGCACTGCAAGGTACGGTGCAGCGGCGGTTCCGTAAGTGACGGTATTCAGCTGGAACGTCTGCAGCTGTGCATCTGGGGAGTCTCGCCAAAATATGTATTGATATTTTCGAAAGCTTTGATCGACGAGGACTTGCCTGTACATTTTTGTCACGTCAGCTGTCATGGCATATTGAAACAGTCTGAATTTGAGAAGCTGCAGATAAAGATCCGTTTTGCGCAGTGGGACCCACAAATAGTAGGTCATTAAGAGATAGTTGCGACGTTGTTGTGCACGAGGCGTCGAAAACCACTCGCAATTTTGTAGATGTGCTCGATGGCTTCAAAACGCAGTGGTGGGGTATATAGTAATGCGGTTCATGAAGGGCTGGACTGGTCACCACTAACATGTGACCTAGCGCCTGATATTCCTGCATGAAAGAGACATATTGGGATCTCAACTCAGGGAATTTCAGCATGCGGCGTTCCATTGCGTAAAATCGTCGACGAGCCACTTCAGCGGAGTTTCCAAGACGAGA